>OX637405.1:26717134-26819634 GCA_951799425.1 Ilex aquifolium
GGACTATAAATACCCTCCCTTGCATTTGGGTTAGGTATCCTCCAAAAAAAAAAAAAATAAGTCTTTGTATTCTTAGTGTGGTGTCTTGAGTGTAAGTTGTGAGCTTCCTATTGTGTGTCTATTTCTCTTCAAATTGGGAGTAGTCTTTGGAAAGTGTTGTAGTGTCTTTTATTGTGGGTATAATACAAGTAATTTGTTTACTTGTTTGGGTCCAATATTAGTAAGTTTAGAGTTGTGAACTCTAAATATTCCTCAACAGTACCTTGAAGTCCTGAAACGCATGAGACTCAGTTACTCGGATCTTACCAAAGTCGGCACGCCCTTTGTCGGATTTAACGGCTCATACGCAATACCCTTGGGGAAAATCACGATGCCGGTTATCACCGGGCTAGTTACGATTAACACGGAGTTTGTGGTGATCGACTCCGATTCGCCCTACAACATCATCATGGGACGAGCCTGGTTGCATGCGTTGGGGGCGGTACACTCGACTTATCACCAGAAGCTAAAGTTCCCCACCCCAGAGGGGATTAAGGAAATCTGGGGAGACCAAGCGTCCGCCAAAAGTTATTTTTATTCTGCAGTAAGAGCAGGGGTCGCCGGCAAAGAGAAAGAGCGGGACCCCGACGAGGTCTTAAACAAATAGCAATTACAGTCCGGGCGGCTAGGGGTCGATGAACCACGGGTGGACCCGGCAGATCACTCGGTGGAGGATCTCCACAAAATATTTCTGGCAGACGGGGACGAGGACAGGTACTTCTTGATTGGCTCCTCTATGTCGGCTGCTGAACAAGAAGTGATGGCGGATTTTTTGAGGAAAAATGTGGATGTGTTTGCCTGGAAGGCCACTGACATGAAAGGAATAAGTCCCGATGTCATGACTCATAGGCTTCACGTCGACCCCGCTCATAAGCCAGTGAAACAAAAACCCCGGCGGGCGGCCCCGCACCACGCCCAGGCGGTAAATGACGAGGTGGACAAGCTCTTGGAGGCTGACACCATCCGAGAAGTCCAGTTCCCGGAATGGTTATCTAACACGGTTTGTGCGAAAAATAAGGAAGGTAAATGGCGCATTTGAGTGAATTTTACTGATCTAAACAAAGCCTGCCCCAAGGACGACTTCCCTCTTCCAAAAGTGGACCAACTGGTGGACGCCACAGCAGGGCATCGGCGCATGTCTTTCCTCGACGCCAGGGCGGGTTACCACCAAATCCCCCTCCATCCTGAAGACCAGGAGAAGACCGTCTTTATCACCCCAAGAGGGGTCTACTGCTACAAAGTCATGCCTTTTGGCCTAAAGAACGCGGAGGCCACGTACCAAAGGCTCATAAACCGAATATTCAAAGAGCAGATTGGGAACACCATGGAGGTATATATTGACGACATGTTGGTAAAAACCAGGGACGAAAATGATCGTCTCACAGACCTAGGGATCATCTTCTCTACCCTCCGAACATACGGGCTGAAACTGAACACAGCTAAGTGCGTCTTCGGAGTAGGATCTGGAAAATTCCTTGGATACCTCGTTAGCCGTCGTGGGGTGGAGGCAAATCCGGAACAAATACAAGCCATCATGAATGTACGAAAGTCCCCGAACGATCCGCGAAGTCCAAAAACTTACAGGGATGTTGGCCGCGTTGAACCGATTCATCTCCCGCTCGTCGGACAAATGCAGGCCCTTCTTTGAAGCCATCAAGAGGTCTGGGAAGGACACCTGGGATCAAGAATGCAAGGGTGCACTTGGCGGAATCAAGGAGTACCTCCGGGTCCTCCCGACTTTGTCTGTCCCGACGAGAGGAGAGGTGCTGTTCTTGTATTTAGCCGTGTCTGAGTTCGCGGTTAGTGGGGTGTTGATCCATGAACACGAGCGGAGACAGAAACCGGTGTACTACGTAAGCAAGGCACTGCTGAGCGCCGAGACCAGGTACCTCCCCCTGGAGAAGTTGGCGTTGGCGTTAATCACGGCCGCAAGGAAATTGAGGCATTACTTCCAAGCACACCCGGTCACAGTCTTGACCGATTAGCCACTAAAAGCGATTCTGAGAAGGGCGGACCTCTCAGGAAGAATAGCCAAATGGGCGGTGGAGCTAGGAGAACACGAAGTACATTTCAAACCTCGTACTGCCATCAAGGGACAAGTACTGGCTGACTTCATAGCCGAGTTTTCCGGGGAACCGCGTCTGCCGGAGGAACATTCCCCCCTCGAAAAAGTACCCTCGGCGAATAGTCAAGACTCCTGGAGCCTGTGTGTGGACGGGTCCTCTAACAGCCGAGGTTCCGGAATTGGAGTTCTGCTGGTTTCCCCAGAAGGGAGGATCACGGAGCAGGCTGTGCGACTGGGTTTCAAGGCGTCTAACAATGAAGCAGAATACGAAGCCCTGATCTCTGGGCTCAAGCTCGCTGACGCAGCGGGGGCGGCCGAACTCACTGTGCAATGCGATTCCATGCTAGTGGTTAACCAAGTCAATGGGGAATTTGAGGTAAGGGACTCTCGGATGAAGGCTTACCACGGTAAGGCGATGGCTCTGCTCCAAAAATTCAGGAAAGTGGAGGTTAAGCAAGTTCCTCGAGACATAAACGCCCACGCCGATGCCCTGGCATGCTTGGCCTCGGCATTGGACTCTGATGCCACACGAAGGATCACAGTAGAATATCTTCCCAACTCGAGCATAGATGAGATATATCGGGTAGCAACCATCCAAGAGGGTGAGGGATCGCCCAGCTAGACTGATCCATTGCTCAAGTTCATCCTTTCCGGGGAACTCCCTGAATGCCCCAAAGATGCCAGGAAGATAAGGTTGAAGGCCCCGAGGTTTTGGGTCTTTCCCGATCGAATGTTGTATCGAAAGTCGTTCTCTGGACCTTATCTCCTGTGCGTCCGCGAGGATAAGATTGAACCCCTCATGTATGAAGTCCACGAAGGTATATGTGGGGGGCACTCAGACGGACGGTCCATGGCCCACAGTATCATGTCCCAAGGGTATTGGTGGCTGCGAATGCAAAAGGACGCGCAAGCCTACGTCCGAAAATGCGACCAATGCCAGAGGTTTGCTCCAATCATCCGATAACCGGCCGGGGACTTGCATCCATTGACTAGTCCTTGGCCGTTTGCTCAGTGGGGGCTTGACCTAGTCGGACCCCTCCCAACGGCTCCCGGGAAAACGAGGTTCTTGATTGTGGGAACTGATTACTTCACCAAATGGGTAGAAGCAGAGCCTCTCGCCCATATCCGAGACACAGATAGTAAGAAGTTTGTCTGGAAGAATATAGTCACAAGGTTTGGAGTCCCCCATGCGCTAGTATTAGACAACGGGACACAATTCAACAGCGGGCCTTTTAAGTCTTTTTGCGAGCACCTGGGAATCCGGAATTATTACTCCACACCCGCGTATCCGCAGGCCAACGGACAGGCGGAGTCCTCGAACAAGACTATCATCAATGGAATCAAGAAGAGATTAGAAAAGGCCAAGGGGAAGTGGGTGGAAGAGCTCTTAAACGTTTTCTGGGCGTACAGGACTACCCCGCGAAGATCAACTAGGGAGACGCCTTACGCTCTCGCTTATGGGGTAGAGGCTGTCCCTCTGGAGGTAGGCCTCCCTACCATAAGAACGCAAGCCTTCGATACTGGGGACAACGACCGCCAGCTCGGCTTGGACATGGACCTTGTGGAAGAAATAAGAGAAGTGGTAGCCTTGAGACTGGCCAAGTACCAAGAAAGGATATCTAGACTCTACAACCGAAGAACCAGGCCCCGGGAGTTCCAAACCGGCGATCTCGTGCTCAGGAGGGTGGTAGCAAACACCCGAGACCCTACAGACAGAAAAATGGGACCTAACTGGGAAGGACCATACAAGGTCACATCGATAGGGGGTTCCGGATCATATAAACTGGAAGACCTGGAAGAGAACACTGTAATTCGCCCTTGGAATGTAATAAATTTGAAGAAATACTAAATTTGAGAATGAGCACTGTTATGACGAATGAATAATCACGGAAAGGGCACGGTCCTAGAAGCAGTCTCTAAGGACTTCGGCTTCCAAATGAAAAACAGGAGCAAGCCTCCTGGAAAGGGCATGGTCCTAGAAGCAGTCTCTAAGGACTTCGACTTCCAAATGAAAAACAGGAGCGAGCCTCCTGGAAAGGGCATGGCCCTGGAAGCAGTCTCTAAGGACTTCAGCTTCCGAAAAAGGAAAGGAGCAAGCCTCCTGGAAAGGGCATGGCCCTGGAAGCAGTCTCTAAGGACTTCGGCTTCCAAATGAAAAACAGGAGCGAGCCTCCTGGAAAGGGTATGGCCCTGGAAGCAGTCTCTAAGGACTTCAGCTTCCGAAAAAGGAAAGGAGCGAGCCTCCTGGAAAGGGCACGGCCCTTAAAGCAGTCTCTGAGGACTTCAGCTTCCGAAAAAGGAAAGGAGCGAGCCTCCTAGAAAGGGCATGGCCCTGGAAGTAGTCTCTAAGGACTCCGGCTTCCAAACGAAAAACAGGAGCGAGCCTTCTGGAAAGGGCACGGCCCTAGAAGCAGTCTCTAAGGACTCCGGCTTCCAAACGAAAAACAAGAGCGAGCCTCCTGGAAAAGGCACGACCCTGGAAGCAATCTCTAAGGATTTCGACTTCCGAATAAATACAGGAGCTAGCCTCCTGGGAAGGGCACGCCCCTGAAAGCAGTCTCTAGGAACTTCAAATTCCGAATAAAACAAGGGTACGCCTCCCGAAACTAGCCTGACCCGAAGGCCGCGACACGGGAATCCCAGCCTTGAGTTCATATGCAGGGGCATTCCCCCTGAATGGAATATGACCCTTGCAGAAGGGTGCACTTCGACCACAGCTCGGCGAGAATTGCCCCCAGGAGCCCCCTCGAATGTTGAAATCGACCCCTGAGGTATGCTTGCACAAGTACATGTGTGAGGTAAACTAAGATCGGTGTTAATAAAGAAGATCCCTCCACGGGGCGCCTGACAGGAAATAAGAAGCTAGCCAGAGTGAAAGGTTGCGTTAACTCGGCGTGATCTCCCCTCGGGTGGGTACCCTCAGCGCCACTATTTGCCAAGGTGGTCAGCCAGGGAGACTCTAAGACCGAGGTACGTGAACCCTATTATAGCTCCTGAACCCCGAGGGTCAGCCCTTCGAAAAGGTTGGGAGTTCATAGTTAAAAAAAGGGAGTTACTTGTCAAAAACGCAAAACAGAGATAGGATCACAGGCAAAAACGGAAGGAAATGCATTGGTAAGGCAAAAAGTGCTTCCATTCCAAAAGAAAGGGGCTTTGCGTCCCCGAGCTACAACTAAAAAAAAAAAAAAAAGGGGTTTTGCGTCCCCGAGCGAAAGGAATACAAAAGGAAATGAAGACTCAAGTCCTGGCTGCCGGAGGTGGGGGACTGAAGCTTTCACCCCCATCGGCAAGAGGGGTCTCGCTGTAGAGCTCTTCTACACTTGGAGAAGAGGCAGCATTTGGAACATCAACGGCGGGCTCTGGCGGGGCAGGAACTGGAGAATCGGCCTCAGGAGGGACAGCGGCAACAGGGGCTGGAGCAGCAGCAGCAGAAGGCTCCCCCGTGTCTTGAGCTCGAGTGCTGGAAGCATCTTCTGCTGCAGCCTCCTCCATAGCACGCAACATATCATCCGACAACACGTATTTATGCATTTGGAATAAAGGGGAGTCAGGAGGGACGCCCGCGCGCTTGGAGCGCCTCGTCCCAGCCCTTCTTGAAGAATTCCCTCTTGTTTTCCTCAAGGGCGGGAAGGACGTCATCAGCAAACTCCTCTTTGAGCTGCTCCACTGTCCTATAGTTGGCCTCCATCTCCGACCGGACCCTGTCCAGCTCCTGAGTGAGAGCCGAACAAGTCTGCTCCGACTCCTCGACCTTGGCCTCCGCCGAAGATAGCCGCTGGGTAGCCGCGGTAATCTTCCGCTCGGCGTCGGCTAGGGCTGCACTCAGCTTTTCAGCGCTAACCCTGGCCGCCTCACCGTCCTTCAGTAGATGCTAGATCTGAGCCGCTTGGGAAGAGAGCGTCTTATCTCTGGCCGCGACGTCTTCCCGGGCAGCGGCTAGGGCTGTCTTGGCTTCAGCCTTCAGCTTCTCAGACTCTTGAAGGCTTCGCCTCTGGTCATGGTACCGCTCGGCAATGACCGAGACTTGCTGGGCGGTCTATTGAAGAAAAGCGTATTAGTCGTACGTACAGAAGAAAAGAAACAGCAAAGATAGAGTGCGGTACTCACCACCAAAGAGCTCTGAATAATGGAACGGAAGTGGTGGTTGGACTGACGGGCGTGATGATCGTCCATGTCTGCCTTAAAGTGGAGCGTCTCGCTCACGGCGTAGGCAACTAGAGGGGAGCGGACAATGGAATCATCAACCCGAATTGGCCTGTCCTCCCTGTCCCGAGCGCGAGGGCGCCATTCCTCGGCAGTTGAAGTCGGCGCAGAGGGAGGAGAAGAAAGTATTTGTTGCGGCTGCTGGCTGCCGCTTCCCCGACCCGTTCCATCAGGCCGGTGTCTGACCCTTCTCCCCTCCTCTTGGGGAGGGTCTCGATCACGAACAAGGCCCCGACCGGTAGCCCTTGGCGGTATCGACGGGGTGGGAGCAGGAGCAGGTGGCGGAACAGTAGTTGGTGGCGGAGCAGTAGTCAATGGCGGAGCGTTGACCCTTCTAGTGGAGGGAGGCGCAGCGCTGGAGGACCCTCGGCCCTTCCCAGCGGTAATGGCAGACCTCCGATTCAGGTAACTCAGGTTCAAGTGAGGCTGGCGCGTCATTGCGACTTCGAGTGCTTCTTCCACGTCCAAGTTCTGGAGTATGTCGAAATCTGGCCAAGTATCCCTTCCTGCGATGCTGGCCTCGGCTTGAACTGCCGAAAGGGGCTCTCTGACGACGGTTCTCTCTCTCTCAACTCTGGCCACTCCCTCTACCTCGGCCTCAGTAGCCCTGTCAGGGTCGTTCTCTAAATTCTGCTCTAAGTCTTGCTCGGGGGTCTCCGTGAAAAAGTTGGACCACCGGGAGGGGTTGTAGGGCTGTGGAAGCTGAGAAAAATTCTTGTATCCTGGCGTGTAGTCCAGGAGTATGTGGGCAGCACGACCACGATCGTCGCCGACGTATCCCCAGACGGTTACGAGGTCAGGAAAATTCACTAAGTGTCGCGGTGGTGGAGCGGCTTCACGAGTAGAAACGTCTGCGTAAGAAGAGAAGACTGTAAGGTGCAAATCAATGTAAAATTTAAAGAAAAAGGGAGAAAAGCCAAGAGAGGGAGCCGACGTACTCGTTGTTCGCCACTCCTTGGGGCAAGACAAGCCGTCGTACTCGGGGCCGATCCCCCTCTCCCAGGCTCCACTGAAGACTAGCAGGTTGTCCTTGAATCCCTTGTCGGAATCAGGGAGGTGAGTGACTAGGTACATTAAAGGGTCCCGGGCTTTGAGATAGAAGGTCTGCTGGGGCATCACCCTCATAAGGGCGTAACAAAAGAGGACATCCTCGAGACCCAGGTTGACCCCGAGGTGCCTATTGAGCTCTAGCACCCCCATGATTATCCTAAGGGTGTTAAGGGCACATTGCCCTGGGAAGAGACGGAATCTGGAAAGAAACCGAAGCAATAAAGGCGGAAGGGGGAATCTAATCCCACCCTCCATGATGGCCTTGGTAGAAAAGGGCATGGCGCCCTCGGAACCAGCGTTACGACGGTGGACTTGGGGGTCGAATTCATCAACGTCGACATTCCGAGGAATATCGTAGTGAGTTTTGAAATTCGTTATTTGTTGGACACCCTTGACCTCATACTTCCTCGGCTTAGAGGTCCCAGCCTCTTGGGCCTCGGCAGCAGGTTGGCGTCTTCTCGGCATGGCTTAGGGAAAGGAGAATGGGGGTTCCTAATGTCCTTTCGGAAAAAGCCCTAGTCAACTACTGAATTCCAAACGTCTAAAAACGAAGATCCTAAAAGGTCCTACCAGGCTTGGAAGCAACGCAAAAAAGAACGGTGGTCAGGGAAATGACCAGCCGCCGGAGAAGACAAAGAAATGAAAAAGAAAGAGACTCACCAGGAAGCTGAAAAGACGAGTAGGAAACTCGAAGGGAGCAGCTTTTTTTTTCCTTCAGAAGTATGATCAAGGGAAGGATTGTGGGATTCTTCAGGCTAAGGAGAGAAGATTGCAGTAGTTCAGGCATCAACTCCGATAATTCTCCGGCGCAATCTCAGGGAAGCTCTGAATAAAAGTCTAGAATTCGAAAGTGACGAAGTGAGGGTGAAGGCCTGCTTATATAGGGTCTCTGGCGCCATCATTAGTGCACGAAGCACAAGGACAGGCGCATTGAATGCGCACGATCTCCGAAAGGTGGAGAAACAGCTGGAGAAACATTGATGTGACAGTTGTGGCAGTTGAGCCCTTTCACCTTCTGGCGACACGACTACCCCAAGTAAGAAGATCAAAGGGCTGGGGGCAGTTGAGGGGACATTTATGAGATTAGGGCAGATCATGACACGTGGCCTCGGCAGTACAGGCGTCTTCCTCCACGATGAGGACACGTGGTCTCGGCGCCGAGGATACTGTCCTCCATGTTTGAGACACGTGTTCTCAGACACGACATACCCTCGGTAAATAAGGGACACTGCAGTTCTCTTACCCAACTACGTACCCTCGGCACCGAGAGTACACTCATCACAAGGTCATCATTTTCCCTCGGCACCGAGGGATACTAACTAGAGTTGTGGCCCAGCCACATGATTTCTACTCCTGGAAAAGTCATTGACGACTGTCCTGTCTCGACTAGACTAAGAATCATGAGGGCGCTCTGCACAAGGGAGTTAGGGCTAACAGGACACCCTTCCAAGGAGAGCAGGACACGTGGCAAAAAGTGCATGATTAGGGGCAGGCGGACGAGAGCGCCCCTGTTGATATACGACAATTGCAAGCAAGCATTTAATGAATCCCCGACTGATGGGATGTCTGCAACGACACAAGAAACCAAGAAGTGGTGGGTATTAAATGCTCCAGCGCCGGGGCATTTAATGACTCATCCTTGAAAGAAGAACATTAAATGCTCTGGGAACCGAGCATTCAATATTCTCGCATAAAAGGAAGAGCTTTGATTGCTCGGGGATCCGAGTAGTTAATAATGGGGTCTTCCCCATACGGAATAGGGAGCACACTGCCCCACCTCTGAACTCTACATACTTTCTAGACTATCAGCAATGATGAGTCCGGGTGGGTATAAATAACTTCCAAAAATACATTGCAAAGGTATGCAATAACAACTCTCAAGAACAAACAGTGTTCTCTTCTTCCCCACTCTAAAAGAACTGACTTGATCGTTGGAGGGGATACGCCGGAGAACACTCCGGCACCCTTTCTGGCCCGTTTTCTGTGTACTAGGAACCATCCAGGCCTGTCGGAGGCATCGATCGACCATAACAGCAATTCATCACCACTCTTTAGGCCCCCTTTGGCCCTCTCAACCTTTTCCTTGCTGCGGAATATACAACCTCCCAGGCCGGAACCCTTGCAGACCCGTCAGAAGGATCGAGAGACTCATAGAAACAATTCATCACCACTCCATCAGGCCCTTTGGCCCTCTCAACCCTTTCCTACCTGCGGGGTCATCAACATTCGAGCCCGATACGAGTTCACCAAGGGAGAGATCTGCCTTCCATAACCATTGTGCGAAAATCTGTGCGCACAATTACTCACACTGACTTTAGCCCACCAGTCATTTATTTCCAAGAATTGTTTGATGCATGATTCACCTTCTTTGAATATTAATGGAGCTTCTATTTTCTGTTTTCTCAATTTGTGAAACTAAAAATCTTTGATTTGTCACAGTTGTTGTTGTGGTTCTCTAAATCAAATGACACAACATGATTTCTTTATTATGTCATTTGGTACACTTATAAGTGTTGCTGGTCTCATTTATTTTCTCCGGCAGTCACATAATAAACAAGGTAGCTATGCACACAAATTTTTCTGATTCAAAGATTATGTAAACTTGATCAAATAGTTGGGAAGATTTCTGACCTTTATATTGAAGAATTTGTTTTGTTTGGATCATGGTGATATTCTGAAAAAAGGCCCTAGCTGTGTTATCAAGTTGATCTTATTAATCAAATAGTTTTCCTTGGTTATCTCTATAGTTTTCGATCTATGCTTCTGCCGTCAACTGCATTCTATGCAGCTATTAAGGTATACAGCAGCAATCTTCTCTCTTGACCCTTGCTACTTCTAATTCTTTGGACTGTGTTTTTTTAGTCAATTTATGTTCAAACTTTACAGTGTGTAATAGTACTAGGGTATTTCCATTAATATTTTTGAGTACGTCCATTTGATATTTTTTCTCAAGGTTGTAAGCTCTCCAATTTTGTATTATTAAACCAAGCAGTAATTTTTTTTCAAAGGTTATAAAATTATATATAGGTATATGTTCATCATTGTATTTCGTCTTTCCTTTTGCTCAATGCGGGGTGTGATCCTATCTCTTCATTCTCATGAATTCATCATCAATTAAATTGTTCCATTGCAACACAAAAGACCTGATATTAGTTTGTTGTGACATGATACACAACTTGAATTCCTAGAAATTTCGACCAGCTTGAATAACTAATTATTGACGCAAATAATAAAGCTTTTGCGCCGTCTGCAAATTGCAGACACCAAAAAGTGTCCGATTCGCCTTTTTTTTTTCGCAACGACAAAAAAATTAGGATCAACAAAGCAATTATTCTTGCGTGCATCTCAAATTCTTTGCTACCCCTTGTTTGCCAATGACAAAAAAGGTGAATTCGTGTAGTGATATTGACTCTAAAGTTGTGTTTCAGAGTTTTGTCTATCCAACATACTATCTTTCTAATATGCTATCTGCGTTGCTTGAAGCCCGTTATGTTGATAGTACCACATATTGGGTTTGAACATTGTTTTTGCCTCATAATTTAATTATTCACTTGCATCTTATTGTCTTTTGGTGAAATTAAAATATTTTTGTCCTCTTCAATATAGTTTTTTTTGTCCTTTCGTTATTCCTGTTTTTTCGAGTACTTGGAGCTTTTTGTATGATAGGAACTGCATAGAAGCCTAGAAGGTGCTTCAAAATTAAATCTAAATTAACAAATAAAAAACAATCAAAAGGTTTCTTATGGAATGTTTTTAATCATGGAGGATCAATTCTATGCAAGATGAATTGTTTTTGAGTGATAGTTGATAGAACTAGGAAATCTCATGGGAAGGACAATGATGCTCAAGACTGTATATATAAAAATTCAAGTCAAATAATTGAAGATTCAAATATTTCCATCTAAAAAAAAATAGTGACATGAAATATATTTTGCTCTACTCTACGTGACACATCAAAGAAGCAACATAAGTTATTTTGGGACTATATAATTTTCCTTTAAATTGGTAATCATTTAAACCATGGAAATGAATTAACTTGTCATGTGATTTCTGCGAACAACATATATTCCCGTTATAATGTCGAGAACTTCATGTGTTTGAAAATTTCCTTTCTTGTATAATTGTATTACGTGTCACTAATTATATCTTCAATAGGTTTATGTGACTTCAACACTTTGATAAGATTTATCAATGGGAAAATAGTGCCTAAAGGTCAGGAGAAAATTCACTTCGCTCATAAAGATCATTTTTGCTTAAGGATATGCTGGCAGAATTAAAGGTTCATGAACACACCTTGTAGTATACCTTAACCGTTATAGACGAGTTCACAAACGTTTTTATTTTGTACCAATTTCTAGCAACTTATTTCCACGGAGTTTTTTTTTTTTGGTTTTGTTGGGGATTCAAATAGTACATGCATGTGTGTGCATTTGTAGTATAGATTTGTAGGATATGATAGGTGGTTAGATCATTAGAGTGGACTTGTTTGAGCTGAATGGAAACATTGGTAGCAAGTTTACTGATTAAGTGGTTCGGAATGGTTCTTTAAGAAATAATAGTGAAGAAGCTACCGGAGCATCTCTGTCTTTCATTATGGCTAATGGTTTTATAGGGAGAGTTTGCACTAATCCAAGTCTTTCTTCAGTAGTCAATATTTGAAGAGAGATATGGTCCACTTCAATCTTCACATCTGATTGTATAATCAACAGCCCATTTATATAACATCCTCACTGCCAGTTGCTAAATTTCCCAGATAGCATAAATCATCATTGTTGAATCTTGGATGGTTGGTCATCATATACTGCTTCCTGCCTCACATTTGTTCCTTTGCTTCTTATATTGTATTTATTTAGTTTATTGTGTCTAACTGTCAAAAACTCGAAATATATTGTGAGCTAAGTTGCCATCTTGTGTATTCGGAATCACAGAAAGTTGTAAGTTATTGACTCTATAGGTTATGACTCCTTCACTTCATTTGAATTTGAGTCTTTTCTGCAGTGTAATTCATGAGTTGCACAAGTGAGCTCAGTACCATGATGAAGATTTAAGACATAAAGAACTAAAGTCTTTGATTGTGTATGGTTTAATTGCCCAACACTCCATCAACTGAAATGTTTTTTTTTTCATCAGATCAAGCAGCTTAAGTTCTGTCAGCTTCTTCATTATATGCATTTCCCGTTAAGTATTTTAAGTATATCAATCGGATTTCCATGCAGATTGTGTCAGCTTCTTCATTATATGCATTTCCCGTTGAGTATATCAATCGGATTTCCATGCAGATTGTGAAGGGTATAATTTAGCCTGGTTCCAGTGTTTTCTCTGTATATCAGTTGATAATCCCGGATCACTTGTGGTCTGACTTCTGTGAGAAGAGAGTAACTTCAGGATGGGGCGACTAAAGCTGCAATCTGGAATCAAGGCCATTGAAGAAGAACCAGAAGATTGTGAGACTGCAAATTCTCATCAATTCGCTTTTGGATGTATGATTAATTCAGAAATAGGTGCTGTATTGGCTGTCATGAGAAGGAATGTGAGATGGGATGGTAGCTATATGTCGGGCGATGATCAGCTGGAACACTCTCTCATTCAATCTTTGAAGGCATTACGGAGGCAAATATTTTCATGGCAGCATCAGTGGCATTCCATGAATCCAACCGAGTATCTTCAGCCATTTTTGGATGTGATTCGATCTGAAGAAATTGGGGCCCCAATCAAAGGTGTTGCTTTTTCATCTGTTTACAAGATTTTGAATCTTGATGTGCTTGATCTGAACACAGTAAACGTTGAAGATGCTATGCACTTGGTAGTTGATGGCAGCATCAGTGGCATTCCATGAATCCAACCGAGTATCTTCAACCATTTTTGGATGTGATTCGATCTGAAGAAATTGGGGCCCCAATCAAAGGTGTTGCTTTATCATTTGTTTACAAGATTTTGAATCTTGATGTGCTTGATCTGAACACAGTAAACGTTGAAGATGCTATGCACTTGGTAGTTGATGCCGTGACTAGCTGCAGATTCGAGGTGACTGATCCTGCATCAGAAGAAGTGGTCCTGATGAAGATACTTCAGGTTCTTCTGGCTTGCTTGAAAAGTAAAACATCTGTTATGTTGAATAATCAACATGTTTGCACCATTGTAAACACATGTTTCCGTGCAGTACATCTAGCAGGAACAAAAGGTGAGCTGTTGCAGCGTATAGCTCGCCACACAATGCATGAACTTGTTAGGTGTATTTTTTCACACCTTCAAGATGTGGAAAACACAGAATGTTCGTTGGTTACAAGAGGCAGTTCTATCAAACAGGATGTAAGTCTGAATCTTACTTTACCTCTTTTCTTTCCTTTTTTAATTATTTATGTTAGGGGTGGCAATTCTTGCCCACAACCCACTAATCCGCCCATAAATTAATGGGTTGGGTACCTGTTTTATTAATCTGGGTTAAAAATGGGGTGGGTACTATTATTTAGTTTAAATTTATAGGTTAAATCGGGTTAAAAATAGGTACCCATTGGGTTTCTTTCTTAAAAACTAATGAATCATAAATACACAGCTCCAGCCGTTAGACTCCATGGAGATATCGGCGATATCTAAGAAGGGTGGATGACCACCATTCATTTTCAGCTAATACCAGCTACTCACCGCCACCAAACCCTGAAACTTATGAGAAGGTCATATGGAGTCAAAGAAAGCGTGTACATTGTGACACTCTTTGCCTTCCAAAAGTGCTTAGAGGACCTCTTTGCCTTCCAAAGGTCACTCGGGTCTGATGCAACAGAGCGATGGGGGGACAAGATTAATCTCAACAACCTAATAGTCATACAATTTTGTTGGTTCACTTCAGGGAGTAGACTACATTTTTCGATAATGTACCGTTATTATAAATTTGTTATTTTTTAACAAAATTAAAGGATCATTTATATTTTTTAAAGGTCATTTATAAATTTTAGGGATCATTTACAAACTTTTTTGGTTTAAATTACAACTTTTATGGGGTCATTTATAACTTTTGAGATTAATTGCGATCGGTCCTAAAATTGTTAGTATAAATGGCTCACAAAAGTTATAATTTGAACTACGAAAATTGTAATATGAAAAGTTGATTTTTTTTTTGTTGTAAACAAACCAAAAACTTGTATTTCAACCCACAAAATTTACCACTCAAAGGTGGTCTAGCGATAAGTCATACCCGTTTATGATCGTCGCTAACTCTTATGTAGTTATCAAACAGGGCTCGATTCACAGGAGTATCACGTTTTGCTGCTTGACTTTGGTGATGCTGTGTGATAGACAACTCTTTCGGGTTAATAGTTATGGCTCAAATCAGACATTCCACAGTGGGGGACCCTCATAGTCACGCTCAGGGATATTACTACATACTGGTCACCCCTCCCCCCTTTTCATGACCAAAAAAAAAAAACCTCACAAAACTTATAAAACTTGACAGTACAATATCGATTTTTTTTCCTCATATCATAGTCTTCTTCTCACTAGGTCTATAAAAAGGCCTCTGATTATAAATGAAGTATGAAGAATGAAAAGAAAAAAAAAGATAAATGTGTGATTCTGAAGGGCAACACATTGATATATTAAGTTCCTGAAAAACTTGTTTTTTTTATATATATTTTTAGTGTACTATTGACTTAATATTGTCAATATTTTGTCAATTTTACAATACGTTATCAATATGAATCTCTAATTATTGGAAAAAAAAAGAGACTCTTTTCAAAACATTTTGAAGTTAAAGAATGTTAAATTTTGTATATTATATATTGTCCTTGACCCTAAGAGTGAAGGTAGAATATTTAAGTACTCTGTTTTGGCATTGACTTCAAATATCTCAAGTAATGGACACACTAGCCATTTAATATTTCATCGTGGAAGTTGTAAACAAAGTGAAAAAGTGGATATTAGGCAATTTCTCAAAGGGTAAATTACACTTTACCCTTGAACTATTATCATTGTTTCACTATTTTGGTGTAATAGTGTGTGTATTTTGGTGTAATAGTATGTGTGTGTATATTTTAGTGTAATAGTATGTGTGTGTGTGTGTGTGTATTTTAGTGTAATAGTATGTATATGCATGTATGCGTGTATTTTGGTGTAGTAGTGTGTGTATTTTGGTGTAGTAATGTGTGTATTTTGGTGTAAGTGTGTGTGTGTGTGTTTTAGTGTAGTATTGTGTGTATTTTGGTGTAGTAGTGTGTGTGTATTTTGGTGTAGTATTATGCGTGTGTGTATTTTGGTGTAATAGTATGTGTGTGTGTATTTTAGTGTAATAGTATGTGTGTGTATTTTGGTGTAATAGCATGTGTGTGTGTATGTGTGTATTTTGGTGTAGTAGTATGTGTATTTTGGTGTAAGTGTGTGTGTATTTTAGTGTAATATTGTGTGTGTGTATTTTAGTGTAGTAGTGTGTGTGCGTATTTTGGTGTAATAGTGTGTGTATTTTAGTGTAATAGTATATGTGTATGTATGTATTTTAATGTAGTAGTGTGTGTGTTTATTTTGGTGTAATTGTGTGTGTGTGAGATTTATGGGTTAATGAGTTTTAACCCAACTCGTTATAAATCCAACTCATTATAACCCATTTATTACGTGAGTGAAAAATGAATTGAATTTATTTTAGCCCAACCCAATTTAACCCAACCCATAACCAACCCAATCCACCCATTTGCCACCTCTAATTTATGTGATATCCTTGTATGCAGTTTCTGCTTTCTCATATCCTATTGGTCCCTGGATAGGAGTGATAAAATATGTCATAAATAAAGAACCTGCAGACCTAGTTGTCTATGATTCTTCATTACGAATTTGGTTGACACTATTTTCTCTTATGCAGGTTGGTGGGATGGATAATAATTACAGTCTTGGGACTAAACCCTTAGAGAACGGCAATGGTACTTCCGAATATGATGGTCAACCATCATCTGGGAGTTTCAGTTCTAATGCTGCCGGTGGTCTGGTTACAGCTGTGATGGATGAAAATATTCTCGCTCCAGGTAATGGGAAGGACGCTGTCTCATATGATATGCAATTGATAACAGAGCCTTATGGGGTCCTCTGCATGGTGTATATATTTCACTTCTTGTGTTCATTATTGAATGTTGTTGTGCATATGGGAATGGGTCCCAGATCAAATACTATAGCTTTTGACGAAGATGTGCCACTTTTTGCCTTGGGTTTGGTCAATTCAGCAATTGAATTGGGTGGTCCTTCTATACGGCGTCACCCTAGGTTGTTGAGTTTGGTACAGGATGAACTATTCTGTAATCTGATGCAATTTGGCTTGTCAATGAACCCACTAATTCTTTCAATGGTTTGTAGTGTTGTTCTCAGTCTGTATCATCATTTGCGTTCTGAACTCAAACTACAGCTTGAAACTTTCTTTTCCTGTGTGATTTTGAGGCTTGCACAAGGCTGTTATGGGGCTTCATACCAGCAGCAGGAGGTTGCCATGGAGGCTCTTGTTGATTTTTGCAGGCAGAAGGCATTTATGGCATTTATGGTGGAGATGTATGCTAACTTAGATTGTGACATTACTTGCAGCAATGTGTTTGAAGATCTTGCCAACTTATTGTCAAAAAGTGTGTTTCCTGTAAACTGCCCTTTGTCTGCGATGCACATTCTTGCTTTGGATGGTCTGATTGCTGTAATTCAGGGAATGGCCGAGAGGATCAGCAATGGATCAGTTAGTTCGGAACAAGGTCCCGTAACTCTTGAGGAGTATACCCCATTTTGGATGGTGAAGTGTGGCAACTATAGCGATCCTGATCATTGGGTACCATTTGTCCAGCGGAGGAAATACATTAAAAGGAGACTGATGATTGGGGCTGATCACTTTAATAGGGATCCCAAGAAAGGGTTTGAGTTTCTTCAGGGAATGCATCTCTTGCCTGACAAACTTGACCCCCAGAGTGTGGCTTGCTTTTTCAGGTATACTGCTGGGTTAGATAAGAATCTTGTTGCGGATTTCCTGGGCAACCATGACGAGTTTTGTGTTCAGGTTCTTCATGAATTTGCCTGGACATTTGATTTCCAAGACATGAACCTGGATACTGCATTGTGGTTATTTCTGGAAACTTTCTGATTGCCTGGAGAATCACAAAAGATACAAACTACAAAGGGTTCTAGAGGCATTCTCAGAGAGATATTATGAGCAATCACTGCAGATTCTAGCTAACAAGGACGCGGCTCTTTTGTTATCCTATTCACTAATAATGTTCAACATAGATCAGCACAATGTACAAGTTAAGAAAAAGATGACAGAAGAGGATTTTATCCGGAATAATCGGCACATCAATGGGGGAAATGATCTCCCTCGAGAGTTCTTGTCAGAATTGTACCATGCAATCTGCAAGAATGAGATACGCACAACCCCAGAACAAGGTTCTGGTTTCCCTGAAATGACGCCAAGCCGTTGGATTGATTTAATGCACAAGTCCAATAAAACTACACCATTCATTGTGTCAGATTCCAGAGCCCATCTGGACCGTGATATGTTTGCTATAATGTCGGGCCCAACAATTGCGGCTATTTCAGTGGTATTTGATCATGCAGAACTTGAAGATGTAGACCAAACATGTATTGATGGATTCTTAGCTGTTGCAAAGATTTCTGCATGCCACCATCTCAAAGATGTTCTGGATGACTTGGTGGTGTCTCTATGCAAGTTCACAACCCTCTTGAACCCGTCATCTGCAGAGGAACCTGTTTTAGCCTTTGGTGATGGCACAAAAGCTAGGATGGCAACTGTAACAGTTTTTATCATTGCAAATAGGGAATATCCTGGATTGCATCTTAAAATTGCACAAGCTTGGTCTTCTACCTGCTCGTGTGGCCAGTGATGCAGCTGATGATTCAAAACTCTCTTCTGAACCTGGACATGGGAAGCCTCTAACAAATTCTTTATCTTCAGCTCACATGGCACCCATGGGTTCACCAAGGAGATCTTCTGGACTGATGGGCCACTTCAGTCAGCTCTTATCTCTCGATATAGAGGAGCCAAGGTTACAACCCACTGAACAGCAACTTGCTGCTCATCAACGCACTCTTCAGACAATTCAGAAATGCCACATTGACAGTATTTTCACGGAGAGTAAGTTTCTGCAAGCTGATTCTTTATTACAGCTCGCACGGGCACTCATTTGGTCTGCTGGGCGACCTCAAAAGGGAAATAGTTCTCCTGAGGATGAAGACACTGCAGTTTTTGTTAGAAAAATAATTACAACAGATTAGAAGGCTTTGATTGTGTATTCACTCTCCTTAAGGAAATTATGCCCCCACTATGTTGCTGCTAGGTTTGTGGCAGATTCCTCTAGGATTAACAAAGCCAAATAGAATTTTAGATAGCAAACTCTAAAATTCTCCCAAGAACAGAATAGAGAAACGTTTTCTTGTATATATGTATTGAACGATTTGTACAGGTATTTATAATACCTTAGAGATGCAAAGAAGAGACACAACTCTTGAGCCAAGAGACATATAACAGTTAAATAACTGCTTAATTAATACAAAATAATTAATTGTTTATAAGCTTCAAGCACTGGATACAAAATAATTAATTTCGGCCCAAGATGCGCCAAGTGCCCATCTTTTGACTTTAAATATTGTTTTATTTAAAACCTAATCAAGGCCATTGATTTGAAATATTTGGAGCTTCCCTTCAAATCTCCCACCATCCAAACTTATAAAATTTGGTGTGTCCATTCTTTTAAACTCTTACACTCCCTTTCAACTTTTCCAATGTGGGATAGCTTACATTACTAACTAATTATTTCTAACAGTTTTCTGCTTAGAGTTGCTGATTGCAATTACTCTGAACAACAGGGATAGAATTGGGCTACTCTGGCAGGGTGTTTACGAGCACATATCCAACATTGTTCAGTCAACTGTGATGCCCTGTGCCCTGGTTGAGAAGGCTGTTTTTGGATTACTATGGATTTGCCAGCGGCTACTTCCCTATAAAGAGAACCTTGCTGATGAACTGCTGAGGTCATTGCAACTTGTTCTGAAGCTTGATCCTCGTGTTGCTGATGCATACTGTGAGCAAATCACACAGGAAGTCAGTCGTCTGGTGAAAGCAAACACCACACACATCCGGTCCCAAATGGGATGGCGTTCAATCACATCTCTACTCTCCATCACAGCTCGACACCCAGAGGCTTCTGAAGCAGGATTCGATGCACTGTTGTTTATCATGTCTGAAGGAGCCTATTTAACGCCGGCCAATTATGGCCTCTGTGTCGATGCAGCAAGGCAGTTTGCTGAGTCACATGTTGGACAGGCAGATCGATCTGTGCGTGCACTGGATCTCGTGGCAGGTTCTGTTGCTTGTTTAGCAAGATGGGCTCAAGAAGCCATGGGGGAGGCAGAGGCCGTAAAAACATGCCAGGATATAGGGGAAATGTGGTTGAAGCTTGTGCAGGGACTGAGAAAAGTTTGTTTGGATCAAAGAGAAGAAGTTAGGAACCATGCTCTCTTGTCATTGCAAATGTGCTTGACGGGAGTAGATGGGGTCCACCTTCCTCATGGACTATGGTTGCAGTGCTTTGATTTAGTCATATTCACAGTGCTTGATGACTTGCTTGAAATTGCACAGGAGCACTCCCAAAAAGACTATCGCAACATGGAAGGGACACTTGTCCTTGCATTGAAGCTCCTGTCAAAAGTGTTTTTACAGTTGCTTCACGAGCTCTTGCAATTAATGACCTTCTGCAAACTATGGCTGGGTGTTCTTAGCTGGATGGAAAAGTATTTGAAAGTGAAAGTCAGAGGCAAGAGAAGTGATAAGCTTCAGGAACTAGTCCCGGAGCTTCTTAAGAACACCTTGCTTGTTATGAAGACAAAGGGGGTGTTGATGCAGAGGACTGCTCTGGGTGGAGATAGCTTGTGGGAACTGACGTGGTTACATGTGAATAACATCGTGCCATCTCTGCAATCTGAAGTGTTCCCAGATCAAGAATCCATGCAGTCGGCAGTCACCGCCTAATCAAGGTGAAACAGGGGAGAGTCTCGTGTCCAATGGAAACAATTCTGCTCCAAATGAACAGTGACTCCAGAAAGTGCCATTGCCCAGGATCGCCCAAGGGGCTAACGGACTGTATGGTATTATGTGGCTTGAATTAGGCTTCTAAATCCATGGTTTTTACCTGGTTTGATTGTGAAGATGGTGGTGTTCATATTAGGTAGTAGTTTTCTTTGAAGTTTGTTGAATTTCACAGTATAGGCTGATCAAGATCCTCCAAATAGCATTATGGTTGAATCTAAAGAAACTTATAGGTTGAGCTTTGCTGTTCAAGACCTAGACAATATCCTGATACTTCATAGTGATGTTCTTTGCCTGGTGCCCTTTTTCTATATCCTCAGGGAAAGTTTGTCCATTGTATTTTCTAGATTGAGCACATATTTTTTGGTGAATTTCACATTGTGCCCTCAAAATCAAAATATCTCACATTGCCCCTTTAATTTATTGACAAGGTGGAAATGTACCCCGAATCAGAGGGAGGCTGTTTTTGCTGTCAATGAGCCCCTCAACATGCTTGTTACATGAATTGCTAACACACACCCAAATCGCACCCCAGATTGGATTAAGACACCCCTAAATCCGGTTACCAAATAGATTAAAATCAACGCAATGCCAAACATTACTCTCTCTCTCTTCCCCTTCCCCTCCATCTATAATAATGTAGAATCTTATCATGTCATCTTTCGGTATGTTGTTTTGTTTACTTTTCATTTCGATCACACTCTAATCCTCTTATTATTGTCAATAGTTATGGGATTGATTAATGCAATAATTTATAAAGATATTGTCCAACACTTATAAATCAAGTAATATTTGTCTCCCTTAATTATTGATGAGATCTAAATTTTGTTATCAGCCATGAAATATTAAATATGAAACACTAGAATACGATAAGTAACATTTAGGACTCAAAAAATTTCGGACTTTTACTTGACAATTTAGAGATGAAATGAAAATTAGGGTATTAATTGCCATTTTTTAAGGGAAAAACCATTTTGCCCCTGAAAGATATAAAAAATTTTAATTTGCCCCTCAAATAATTAATTTTTCTACATTACCCCCTCAAAAAAATAAAAATATTACAATTTGGTTCACTGTCTTATTTTTTATTTGGTCGTCTGTTTGTTTTGTACCAAATCAACTAATCAAGAATTACAAAACAGATGGATTACTGAATAAAAATAAGACGGTGAACTATATTATAACATTTTTATTTCTTTAATGGGGTAATATGAAAAACTTAATCATCCAGGAGACAAACTAAAAATTATTGTATTTTTTAGGGGGCAAAATGAAATTTATCCTTCTGAATAAATTGAGGAAAAATTACACTTTGACCCCTTAACTATGGATTTAATTTCACTTTATCATCTAATCTAATAAAATAAAAAATATTAAAGATATAGCCGTAAAAACAAGAAGTGTAGGTGGATCGACTCATCAAGTTTCTATTGAAATAGGATCCATACAAGAAAAAACACTTGCTATAAGGTTTTGCAGTTCTTATGATAGCAATGTTAAATTTTCGGTATAAAATTTTTATATTGTCACCTTAACTAATTGAATTATTTTACATTGTCTCAAATACAAAAGACTATTATCTTTTTGGATAATTTTTTTCAAAATGTAAAGTGAAAAGAATTATATAGTTTGGGATAAAAAATGAAGTAATTTTTCATCAAATCCGTAACGGTTGTTAATAATTGAAGCAATGTAAAATTAGTCACATATTTGAGGGTACAATATAAAAAATATGATATTTGAGGAAATAATATGCAAAAAGAGTCATAGTTGAGGGGATCAAAATGTAATTTATCCCCATTCAACCTTCTCGCTTGACGCTGCTTTCATTAGCTTGGGATATAAAGCGAACCCAGCCCAGCAAAGCATCTCTCAGACGGAACACTACTCCTCCGAAGCAAAGCTCTCAAATCACTCGGTCCCTCTGCTTCGTCTCTCTCACGCACTCTCTTCTCAGACCCCACCAATGGCAACCACCACAAACCCACCGACAGTAGAAAACCCTAAGAAAACCCTAGCTCAACCAGATCCCACTCCGACGACTTCCGCCGGAGACCTCTCTCCCAAAACGATCAGTAACAGCAGTGCTTCATCTGCCGGCGGTGCTCAATCGACCCTCAAGGACGGCGGCGACGACTCGAAGGTGACTACTGTGGCGACGGCGGAAGGGGACAAAGATAACAGTAGCGGTCCGGTTTCGGCGATACAGAAGAAGATGCAGAGGGCCGAGCGTTTCGGGATGCCTGTGCAGCTTTCTGAACAAGAAAAGCGAAATTCTCGAGCTGAGAGGTACTAATAATTTGTATTTATTGATCTATATGTATAGATTCACATGCATGTATCAATTTTATTTTGGGAGGCAGAGGCTAGGGTTAGGGTTTTTTTTTTGGTCTGGGCTTTGGTTGGCTCGATTTTGTTCATGCCTGTATAATTAGGGTTTTCACAACTGGTGTGTTTTAGGAGTTGTTATGCGTTTCCCATGGGTTGAGGCTTTCTGTCTCCTCACTAGCCCTATGTACTTCAGTTGTTAGTGATATTACTCAATGTAAACGCACATAAGGTGATTTATAATATTATAGCGTGGAATAGTATATATATATATATATATTCCTTGGCCAAAGTGGAAGAAACTAATCTAATTTGGCAGAAGTTAGTTTATTTTTCCAAATTTGGTTCTCAACATCTCATGGATGCTGGAAGTGTAACTGTTATCTATGCTGATACTCCATGTCTCCTCATGGTTTATTCTATCAGAGAGAAAATCATTTACAAGTTATAAATCCACAAGTAAGTGGTTCTTTCGTTATAGTATTGTTATAGATTGGAAGACCTTTCCAGGGACGTCATTAATGCTGAAGGCCCCCCTTTTTACTTTTTTGATGATGGGTCTAGATTCCAGTTTCTTGTTGATTAAAAATGGTGTTATTTAGATTACCTAATTTTTTAGGATTTAACAAATTTTAGATATCTAGAACCTTTTCTTTTGACTTATCCAAGGGAGAACTTAGATATCTGGGAAGTTTTATTTGCTTGCAAGTCCATAATACGGTCAAGTCCCTCGATTTGTGAAATCATTATATATGATTTTGTCACAATGCAATTGTAAGAAGCAATGCTTCCTTTTTTGTGGTCGTATGAAAACATGAAGTATTTGGTTGAGAGTTTGAATCTATATTGCTTGATTAGTTTTCCTTAGTAATATGGAGGGCGAAATCCTTTCATACCATTGCTTTGCTTGGTCTCCAAGGGTGGTCATTTTTATATATCTTGCATGCTTGCCTCTTTGTTTTCATTCTCCACCTGAACAAAGGTACAAACAAATAAAGAAAAAGGAAAAAAGTTCCTTTACAATGTGATAAAATGTGTGAGGACTACTGTTAACTTTTCACTTGTGAGTTTTATCTGTTCATTAAGCTTTGCACTATTGGTCAATATTGTTGCATCTTTTGTTTTGCAGCATTAGCAAGGTTTTTATAAGTAGCATAAGTGTCCCTTGCAACCTGTTATTCTTTGAACAATTGCCTTGGAGAGGAATTTGTTTATTTGAACAATAGCCTTGGAGAGGATGTGCTGATCAATCATGTTTTTGAACTAACAACCATAACTCATGTTGAATCTCATGATTGCATGAATTGTTCTTGGCAAAATTGCTTTGGATGCTATGTATTGACACAATCTCAATCCCTAATGAAGACTGTAGTCAGTATATGTTTTATATCTACTTTAGGGATAAAGATGTTACTTTTCATACTGTTGTAGTGTATGAAGCAGATGCTGAAGACTTCATTTTCATGATGCCATAGTGGTACACTTAGATGCAATAATAGAGTCAGCAATGGGGAACTTCATGTACTGTGGAAAATAATGAGATTTTATTGTAATTTTAGCATCCTTGATCAATGGAGACCAAGTTTGGTAATGGCCTTTTTCTAGGATATTTATTCGACAATTATGTGAATGTTTCCAGGCAAATTCAAGATTCATATGAATGTTTTTTGAATTATATTGGTGCTGATTTAGTTTAAATTGTGGGTTTGTTTTCCCTTTTTAATGCTTGAATTTGTCTCCTTGCAGGTTTGGCACTGGGTCTCCTTTTCAAGGATCAGATGCAGTGAAGAAATCGGAGGAGCACAAGAGGAAGACCAGAGCTGAGAGGTCTTTTTTTTTCCTGCATCCTTAATCGAATATGACAAAATCAGTGGCTCGATTGGTGAAAATCTTCAGTAAATGAGATTGCATGACTCTTTCTGTTGTTTCTCAGGTTTGGACTTGTGCAGTCTGTGTCAGTTGATGAGGAAGCAAAGAAGAAAGCTAGGCTTGCCAGGTTTACAGCAGTCTCCAAGACAGATTCAGTGGAAGAAGATAAAAAGAAAGCTACAGCGGAAGAAGATAAAAAGACAGATTCAGCGGAAGAAGATAAAAAGAAAGCTACAGCGGAAGAAGATAAAAAGAAAGCTAGGGCAATCAGGTCTGTATTATTGCAACATCTTTGGTTTTTCCCAATTGATTGTTAGGGGCATGATTTAGTGCATCTTGCAATGTAGAGGTGCAGACTTTTCTTACTGTGTGAGCATTGAATTGGACATATTGTTAACATTATTTTGCAGGTTTTCAGAACCTGCATCTAATTCTCTGTCACAAGTGAATGGCGAAGGAAACATTGAAACGGTAGGCATCTGTTTAGTGTAGTACTTTACATACCAGATGACGTACTCTTTGTAAATGTGTTGCTTTATGCCTTGATTTTCTCTTGTTCAGAAGACAGCTATTGCAGGCAAGGCAGGTGGAGGGACCTGAACATCAAAGCCTTTTTCGCTTTACAGTGAGACTCTTTCAAGATAAAATTTTACAATCTGCAGTTTCTATGCCCTTGCTTAAGTTTAATTGCTTTCTTCGGTGCCTAGCCAATTTGTCTTATTCATGAGGTGTTGTTTTGTTCTATAACTTTGGCAGGTTGTAGTAAGTTTTTGTGATTCCCCCGACAGCATTACACCCATATCTACTTTCTAACATGCAAGCGGTACTCTTCTACTTTGAAATTTCTTCTACGAGGCACAGGGCAGGAATATTGGTGACGGAGATGCTCTTTCATCCAAGATTTAGCATATATTTACCTGGTGAGGCCTGGCATAACCAACAGCAACCTCCTTTGTGTTAACTATCTGAAATGACCTACTTAGAATATCAGAAATGCTGAAAGCATAGCGAAGATAAGTTTTATGCTTGCAAAGCTTCTAGTATAAACTTGACAGTCTCCAGTGATTATTGGTAGGTAACCGAATTTTATCTGACAACTTTATCTTCAATGTATATCTGATTGGCATGTGGCTAGCCTCTGATTCCATACATAGTCTCAAGTTGCATACTCAAGATCCAGTTGGAATCAGCAGTAAAGTCAGTCTTATCATCATTTGATCCAAGGCTTTTAGTGTCAAAATTGTGGTGTTGCTCCAGATGTGGTCGCTACTTAGGTGTACTTTGATAAGTGATCCATTTTGAGATCTTAAATTGTTCCAACCTTTAGGTTTTATAGATGTGTAGTGCTAATCTTTTCATGTTGGTGTCTTCTTGAAGTGCACAATCATGAGATTCCTAGAAGCAATGAATATTTTGAGTTAGTATAGAGAGATAGTCTAGAATTTATTAATTCGTCACTTTGACGCACTGACATAAATGTCTAAGTAAGGATCATTGATATGTACTATTTCATGGTAGTAGGGAAACACACCATATCTTTTGCTACTACAAGTCTTGGGTCACAGTGGATGATATGAATTGAGTAGTCACTCTTAAACATCACTCTTCATTAGCTGTGCAGGTCCATATTGGATTTGAAATATATGGTTATGTATTTTCTTTATTGCTGTTCCAACTTGAACTTGATGGACATAAGAGACGACGTGGAATATTTAGTTGATGTTAAAGTTGGCAGATAAAAGTATTTCAGACATGTAGTTTTGCTAATGAGAAGTTTAATTTTCCAAGCCATGGTTTACAGAATTTCTGATATTCTCTGCTGGTCATTGAAGCTATGTTGACAATTTAGGAGGTATTTGTGAACGGTCTCACCGGGTGAATTGTCTTTGGAGGGTATTGTTTGATGAACTGAATTTTGTAGATTTATTATTGAAACTTTTTAAGTTTTGTTGTTTTTGGATATGTGGAAGACAAGGTAAGTTGATTGGGGGAATCATTTTATTGTTTATTGTTTTTTTGGTTATCCTTTCTTTCCATTTAATATAGACATATATATTTGCTATTTGTGGAATCCTGTTTTTTTCCGTCATGTTTTTGGCTACTCTGGAGTGCTTTGGTGATTAAGTGCAAAAGTAATAGTAGTACCACTTAATTGTTTGATATTGTATATTAATTAGCAGTGGATCCAACGTTAAATACGACGCCAACATTAGATTAGGTTTGCCAAATGGGTTAGAAAATTAAGTTTAAGTAGCATTATTGTCGTTGTAAATGTAATTATGCTCGGTTTCGTACGGGGATAGAGGTGGGGGTTGGCAGCTGTTATTGTTGAAAAATATGTTAGAGCAATGAGAGACATGGAAAAAAAAACAAAAATAACAAATTCTCTTGTGTAATCGGTTGACAACCCTGCATTGCTGGTATTGTGCTGTTATCCTGTATGTCAACAATGTTAACAACTAGTTGAGACAATGCGGAAGGATAGTTTACGTGGTAATAGAGATGAGTTGTAAATTTAGATGTTTTGAGTTTAAATTTTGGTAACTCTTTAGTGTTAAGTTATTTTTCATGAATACTTTATGTTCTGTTTGGTATGAAGGATGAAAAGTAAGAGGGATGGAAAATAAAAGGGATATATTTTATATTCTCATAGAAAGGAAAATAGGAATGATATACTTTATTTACTTTGTGTTTGGTAGGATGGATGAAAAATAAAAATGATTAATTTTTTTTTTTGTGCTTGATGAAAATTTAAAAAAAAAAAAAAAATATATATATATATATATTTTATCATTGTATTTATATATGATATTATGTATATATCAAAAGAAATATAAACAAACTAGTCATAACTCGTGCCTGACGAAACAATGAAACATAAAATTTAAGTGTCCAAAAAATCGATTCTATTATAGTAAATAATAATTTTTCATTTTCTTTAATTACATCATTTAAAATTTATTTTTACATATAATTTTTTTAAAAATATCAACAAATTTTTTTCAAAATATATAATCCAATAATTTTTTTTCAACATGTGTATACTGTTGTATATGAATAATGTTTAAAATAAAAATTGTGTTAAACTATAAATTAATTAAATATTAAATGATTAAATATGTGATAGAAATGAGTGATGTGATGTTTTTTAGGGAGAAAATAGGATTTAGATCCCCTCCATTACTCTTTCCCTTCAATGCAGTGTTAGATGAGTGACGTGTGTAAGATTTTGAATTTCAATGGACAATTTTTTCTCATTCATTTTATTATTGGTGGAGTGTTAACCATTATTAGTGAATTTTTTCGGAAGGAAAAAATCTTGTCCATTGAAATTCAGAATCTTACACATGTCACTTATCTAACACTGTATTGAGAGAAATTAAAGGGAAGGGGTAATGGAGGGGATCCGAATCCGAGAAAAATATGTAGGAGATAAAAATTCAAGTTGCTAGATGTTTTATTATGTAGATAAGATATATTTTAACACAAATAATTAACTTTTTATCCATTTTCCTTCTAATTTTAGAGGGATTGATTTTGGTGAGTTAGAAAGAAAGTTCATCCATTCATTTTTTCATCATTCCTATTTTCTTTCTTTATCAAATATGATGTTTTATTTATCCTTCCAACTTTTCATCATTATATTTTTCCATCGTACCAAAAGGAGCATTAGTCTCAGCGTAATTGACCTGTCTTTGATCGAATCGGGAAAAAAATTAATTGAAGTGTACGTAAATTGGTCCGAACATTCTTGACCGTTAAAAAATAAACCACCAGTTGAGACGGCAGTAAATCAGAACGAAATGAAGTTTTTTATCCAGTGAACTACGAAGTCAGAACTCACAACAATAATGAATGTTATATGGCAAGCAGAAGCCAGAAAATACACCTTCAACTGGGGATACAGGGAGAGGCACAAACTCTTATCTACAGAGTTTAACAGCATGAGATTTCAGACGAAACTTAATTACGACAAAATATAGAATCGGTTCTTGAGCAAGTTATAGAAGATCAAAAGGATACAAGAGAGATAAGTGATAGAGAGTCTTGTTTGCGGTTTAAAACCACAAGCCAATGACAACTCTAGTCGTAGGGGTGAAAGCATAGCATGAACAAAGAACACCCAATTCCATTGCATGGTGCACCATCAAAATAAGTTATTGCTAATTCAAAACATCTTCTATATCACTGCATAAGCCACACAAATTTGGCTATCTTGAGCCAACTCTAATCATATGTCTTCTCTCCATTGAGCTCTGAAGCTTTTCTTTAGCATGTCTTAAAGCATCAAGAACATCTTTAACAGTTGCATCAAGGGTTTCTGGATCAATGATGGGTGTTGTCTTTGGCAAATCAAGTGGAACTAATGCCAATGAGTTGTCAACATAGTCATCCTCTTTCTGGTCATTTTCTCCATTAACATCCTTTTCTTCAATTGAAGATTTTGAGCTACAAAATTGAAAACAATCTTATCAATATTGGAATTCTAACTAAGCAAGCACAAAATTGTGTATGGTTTTGAGTAAGAGATGTAGTATGCGTGTGCAAACAACAAATTATAACTAAGAACACGGGACTAAGAACAAATTATAACCAAACTTATTACTAGTTAGAGTTTGTGCCCCATTTTAATGGGTCACTTCACTCGCTTTCAGTACGTTAACTTTTCCTTAAGTTCAAGGATTGATTGTCTTACCTTTTGCTGAACACATAATTTAAGAAATTGCAACCCGACAAGAATCAATGCTTCTTACTAATCAAAAAACACTTGCCCACCCAACACAAACAAACCTTATGTTACCTAATAAGTTATTTTTGGGTACCATATTGAAAATGTTATGATTCAGACCAGTGAGTTTACTACAGAAGTGGTCCTTTGAAATCCATCCTAATATTTACAATACTGACCCAAATTGAGAATAACTTTACCAGATTGAATCGTAACCTTATCTTTACCATATTGAAGCGTAACCAACTCAGTACCACAATTGTTCTCCAAAAAACAGAGACTCAATTTCAATGAATTGCATAGATTGTGGTCACATACCTATGATCACAAGTCTTCGAATCATGGTAGTTTTGCCCTGAGTTAACCTCATTGGAATTTTCAGAATCAGCTTTGTCTGCAAAACTTAAAGTCTCTTCATTTGAAGGACTACTGTAGCTTTGACCTGATGTACTAGATGGTGAAACATTGTACTTCAAATTCTTTAAGACCACTGGGGACTCTGTCTTCTCCATTGGTTCTTCAATGTCACATTGTGTAGAGTTTGCGATTTGGGTTATGGGTTCCTTATCTTCTGGTCCTTTTGTAATTGAAGAAGCCATAGATGTCACATAGGAAATTTCACTCTTCTCCAACAAGCTGGAATGCTCTGATTCATCACAAACATAGAATATGTTCATAGACTCGAGCTTCTTTGTTAGGAATTTCAGTTTCTTTTCAGCTTTGTTCCTTGATTTTATCTCTGCTCTCAAAAGGGTCTCTAGCTCAATAAGCTGCATTTTGTAGAGAGAGAGAGAGAGAACAAGTCAGAAAAATTTATTGTGAATAGAGAAAGAAAATAAGTACAATCAATCTAATCAGGAGGGGATAAACAGGAGATCACAGGCATGAATGTACAACAGTGTGTGTGTATGTGTGAGAGAGAGAGACAGTACAGACTACAGACCTTGTTTCCCATTTGCTCTGCTTCCTCTTTGGCAACCCTTGAAGCCACTCTTTCTGCAAGCAATCTTCCCTTTAAACATTCTAATGTTCTCAAACTATCCTCCCCTTCCATTTTCCTTTCACTGAGACAATACCCATGTCACATTTGCAAATAACTCAGACACAAATCACACACACAGACACACAAAGATAAATGCTCATGGAGAGAGAGAGAGAGAGAGAACTCACCTCCATGTTTAATCTACATTGCCAGCACCAACATATTTCAGCCATTAATATTTGGCCTTCCACTGAAACCAACTGCAAGTGTTTCTCTGCAGCTTGTACTGATTTTTCATTTTCAGGACCCGGATAGGCCCACCCTTAAACAAAGCAAAAAAGTTGTGGCGGATTTATTATATTGTGTTTCAAATCAAAAGCTTAAACAAAGCAAAAAGTTGTGGCAGATTTATAGGAACTTAAGAAGTTTGGAGAAAGCAAAGAACAAAGAAGATAAGTTGCTTACTATGATTGTTAGAATAGAAAACCTATGTCAGAGCTTGGACTCTTGCCCCACAATAAAATGGTGTATTTGTACCAATAGACAAAGGAATGGACACTCTTCTGTTACTTCTGCTTTGGAATTGGTAACAATTGTAACTGATAATGCTTTAACTGTCACTTTACTGTTTACAATATATTACTCCTTGGTATATCCCACCCAATACATTATTCTTCTATTTCTCTTATTGGGTGATCCTCTACTGTGAATTCAACTATGATTATGACTAATAATCGAACAAACCCGAATGAATTCGAGTCAAGTGTGTCAAACTCGTTTTTTTAAATGAATTTCAGCTCGTTTTCTAAATGAGTTGAGCCTGAATGAGCCTAAAATGAATCGAATCTCAGTCGAGCTCGAGTATTTACACATAAATTAGTCGAACCTGTCGAGTTCGACCTGAGCTTATCGAGCTTGCTTTTTAAACGAGCCTAAAAAATTATTTAAATTTGACTCGTTTAAAAGACGAGCTAAGCCTAGACGAACCCAAAAAAAAAAATCAAACTCGAATAGTTCGATTCGATTATCAACTCTAACGAGACTCGTCGTATATAAATGGGTATCGCCCCACAACCTGAAACTTACAGTCCTATTCCTGTTCAACCATTAATAAAGCCTGTTCATTCAGGATAGCTTGATTTTTTAGGGGTCAGGCTAGGGTAAGATACCAATAAATCATTTTCAATGGAGGCTTCTGTTGAGTAATCTATACCTATGTATCACAATAATAAGAAAACAAGATGAAACTATAGATAACAAGATTTTTCACACCTCACGGTTTTTATTGAATAAAAAAAAAAGAGATATGGTATTGAAAAGAAGCCTTTCGAGACGAGAGAATTTATGATGAATAAATCTCTCATGGTCTGTCTTCAAAGGGTTATTAAGATTCGAATTTAGGACGTTTAGATTTACAGCTCGTCCCTGTTATCACTTGATCTACCTCTTAGATGGTCTATCTTTGACCGAACCGAAGAAGGGATTAGTCGAGGTGCGCGTAAACTAACTCAAACATCCCTAACCGATGAACAAAAAAATAAATAAAATATTGCTAAATTTTTTACCAGCCGGACAATTACTAGCCCCTTCACTTGATCATGTCCACTAATACATCTACCCACACAATTTTCTTTGATGATTTAAAACAAAAAACAATGGAAAAGAAGAAAAAAAAAACAATAAAGAGGATGAATGATATGGCTTAAAGAACACTGGTTATTATTTAGCTGGACCACTTATGGCAGAGCACTGGTAAGTGGGGCAAAGGTTTTGGTGCCTTTACCATCCCATTAAATATTCCCATTAACTCATTTAACTGGGTTCAACTATGGGATGGAAAATTAATTTTTTTATATGATCCTTTCAGTCTTTACCTAATTAAAAAAAAAAAATCACCAATAAATTTTATTTTTTCGATCAAAATAACCATTAAGTCCTATCATGTTTACCGATAATTAAGTCATACTTTTGATAATTTATTCCCAAGAAGTCCAATGCTCCATCAATAGTATTGTTTTTTTTTTTTTTCAATTTTATCATTTCTACGTAAGATTCATTCGCATATGAACTCCTACATGTCAATAGGGTGGATAATTCGATAATTAAAAGTATAGCTTATTGGATTTTAATTTAAGATAAAAAAATTATATTTCAATAAATATAATTGAATAACATAATAAACAAACATGTAATTTTTGTTTTCATGAAAAGGATAAAATTGGAACAAAATAAATCATTAATGGAGTTTAGGACTTCTTGAAAATAAATTATCAAAAGGTAATATATATGACAGGACTTAATAGTTCTTTGGAAGGAAAAATAGGGCTTATTGGTGATTTTCCCTAAAAAAATGACGTATGTAAATTTTTTTTACTTTGTTATTATTTATTATTTAAATATTTTTTAATTAATAATTACAAATTATCTAAACCGAGATCGATACCTGCAGATGAATTTCAGGGCAGGTTGTACATGTTGGGCAGCTCATGATACATGTGTTCGATTTCGAGTCTCTATAGTTACGGCAGCTTGTTAGGACTAAACCTACGCTTCAGTGCTCAGAGCACGCAGTATGACCTTAGATTCGGCTCCAACGTATGTGCGGTAAGATTCCTTGCAGATAATTGTGTGGTACTAAGAGACAATACTCTTTAGTAGATATATGGAATAACCTATCTGCGTATCCATTACCAAAAAAAGAAGAAGCCCATGATACATCTTGGAACTAAAACAGACTGGAATAAGGTTCTGCCTCATAAAGAAAGTGACTTATGAATTATGATGTTCATTTCAAGCTGGGTAGCTGAGTCATGCTTGACAGGATCAAGTGTCCTTTATTTATTCCTTCTTCTTTCTTTTTTTGGTCAATCAAAAGAATTTGAGGATGCTGAAATGAATGTGCCTAGAGTAGTCACTGCACAAGTATAGTACAAACACTTGTAAGAAATGGATAACACTATGACTGTATGATACTCTTTTCTTTTCTTTTTTATTTTTCATATTAAAAAGAAGAGAAATCTATTGAAAAAGTTTTTTAGTGAGTGTACTGGATGAGATAGTGAATGAAAACTAATTGTGAAAAAATATAAAGTGAACTTACTTATTAAAGAGGCGTGTATAACATGGAATTGACCTAATTACTAATGAAGTGAGTGTAGAATGTGTGAACTTAGTCGTTTAATAAGAAAAAATTAAATGGGATGAGAATTTATATTTATATGGTGGAAATAGCTCCACCCTATAAACAAACCCCCCCCCCCCCCCCCCAAAAAAAAAAAAAAACACACACACACAAAAATACAAGGGCAACAACAGAAATTTGAGTGGAGCAACTTCAAGGTGGTGAGATACAATAAGATCCAAAGAAATTCATCGATATCTAGGTTTATTTGGATACACATAGATGATAATAGACATGCGTGATTTATCTTTATCTTATCTTATGTAATTCAAACCCTATAAATAGGATTAAGTCCCATGCAGTCAATCACCTTTAATTAATAATACATCGATATATCCCATAGGAGGTTATGTCCGTAAATGTAGGCATAGTATGTCGAAACACGCCAATTTTCTGTACCTTATTTGCTTTATTTTATTATCTCCGATATCTCTCTAGTTCTACCGAAATATCCTGTAATCGAGAAAGAAACTGTGAAAGGACGGAATATTTTTTGAGTAAAAAGGGTGTTTGAGGGGGACCAAATGTGAAATTCCTATTAGAGCATGACCCTAATAGGCCTCATCCGTTGGAAAAGCCCTCTAGAGGGACCTAGACAGGGAAAACCGACAGACATTTTTTTAAGAATGATTTGAGCTATAGTCGGAGTGGGTAGGATGGATTGTGTTGAAGTTAAGCTAACTCAAATGTTTGGTGTTGGGGTGTGTCTTTCATTTTAGGCCTACTTTGGATTAGGGGAGTTTGGGCTGATCCGTGAGGACAATATCTTAGATTAGTCCAAATATTAAACAACATTCAACATCTTGATCTGTAATTGGTCACTGTGATCAACTAATTTGTTGCTTCAATATGAACAATGGTAATTTTACCAATGTTTTAATTACTTAGATTAAGTCCAACGGGTTAGCCTAGTGATAATTCAACCACTTAATAAGTATGTTTGAATATCCTACGGGTGTGTATATTTCATTTAGGGCCACCATCTTTAGATTTACTCTCAATGTAGAGAAGAAGCTTTGTACAAGGGTCCAATAGTAGTTCAGTGATACACTAGTGAAAAATAATATAGATTGTTGTTTGTCATTACTCATTAATCGTAAGCTATGTTTTTGCAGTAGATGATTCTTGGATTGCATATAAATGGCTTAAAAAATTTAAAAAGGTAGTTCAATTGATAATAGAGACGAACTGTAATTTCAGATATCTTGAGTTCGAACCTTGATAATTTTTTAGGGATTTATCTTTCATGAATATTTTAGTCTTGACGTAGATATCCTACTTTTACCCGGACCGAGAGGGAATAAGTCGAGATGCACGGATTGGACACTCCTAACCGTTAAACCAATATACATATAGATGGTTCAATCAACAATTACTTTTTGGTAAAATTACAATGACAATTTCCAAAATTAGAGAGAGAGAGAGAGAGAGAGAGAGAGAGAGAATCCTTGTCACTCAATTTGTATTCTTTTGCTTTGTCCATATACCAGGACCATATAAAGTAAGTAACTAAGTAAAATCTTAAAATCTCTAAATTAGACACAAATATTATAATTATTTTGCCCGAGCCGTATTAAAAAATTTAGGGTTCCATTTTTTTTCCAAGATCATGAAGCTCCACGTATCCATCCAGCTATGGCATGATCTGGGTGGTTGTCTGTCACCCTCAAAAATAGTTGGACCACATTGTCAATTTCAATTGATAAAACCTTCTCTACCCTCTGCATCACCCAAACATGCACAAAATGACTTTGGATTGATCATGCATTGATTGTGCCATTAAACAGAGTCTCTTTCCTGTAATTGTCAAACCCACATAACCCCCTTAAGAGTTTTCTTCTTGATTGAAGTCCGAAAGAAATTCAGACAGGCTCATAGTTGTATTCAGTAAGTTCAGTAGAACAGAACAGACTTGTATTTCTCAATTGAAAAGATAGGTTTATTTTTCGTCTCGGATTTCTTATTGAACAAATATAGGAAGAGAATTATAGAGGACTACGTTTTTATTGATTTATAAAAATTAATTCATTCCTCTATTCTAATGGGAATGAGAGAACTTGCTCATATCTCCTCCCCAACCCAAACCCAAAAAAAAAATCTGCTTAGCCCCTTGCCCCTGGCATTTACCACACAAAGCAGCCAAAGGTGTTATCAAGAACGAGTGATGCTCTTCAATTGGTTCACCACAACCATTCATTATAACTCATACACCTACAAAATTCTTCCATTTCATTTCCTTCAAAGTCAACATAACATCACAATGACTTATGAGATCATTATTGAATTGGAAAAAGACTCATAATTATATACATTTGCTTATGTTATTAGACTCGTAATTACAACATAAATTTTGAATAACGATAAATCATATCAAATAGAATCTCAAAATAAGTTTTGAAGTTGAGATCTCGAGTTTTCTTCGTAATTTTTCATTAGAGCTTTTTGGGTAGATTTAGAATTCTACTACTAAAATTATGGAACAGCTAAATTATGCTGAAAATTTAGACGGGATTTCTTTACTTTGATCAACATTAATTTCGTATTTGAATGTGATTGAGAAAACCTTTCTTCATTAAATTACAAGTCACCACCTCCGATCTTGAGCAGGACCTCCCACAATCGTTGGATCTCTCCGATCACGTCGTCGGTCGGAAGCTGATACCGGCAACAAGGACATGTATTCCTCTTCCTCAGCCACCGAAGTATACACAACCAATGAAACAAATGATCACAAGGCAATTCACACACATCTCTTCCTTCTCCCATTTCCTCCTTGCATATCACACACTCCTTTCCGCTCCCACTTACTTCCACTGACGGCAGCGCCACCACCACCGCCACCGACGTTGCAATCTCCCTCCCCTCCTTCCCTCCACCACCATCACAACCCATTACATTAACAAACCTCCTGCACTTTGTCACCACCTCAATATACTTGATCAAGACTTCACTATTCGAAACTCCAATGCCAGAGAGTGTTAGCATCGTATCAGAGACATATTCACAAAGGGCAACACGCCACTTACCGTGTGGGGTTTCGAGGGCTGTTGGGTGGTGCTGCCGGAGTTCACAGAGGAGCAGGAGGAGGAGAACGGAGTCGAGGTCACGGAGTTTGAGGGTGGTGGTGGCGTAAGACGGTGGGGCTGTTTTTGTTTGCATGAAGCGAATAAGGTGTGTGAGGGTGAACAAGAGGTGGCGGGCAATGAGAAGGGACTTGCGGTGGAGAGAGAGGGAGTGGAGGTGGTGTAGGGTGAGGGAAAAGAGGGTGGGGGAGGAGAGAAGGGATGAGAGGAGGCGGCGGTGGAGGTGGTGGAGGGAGGAGATGGAGTGGATCAGATCTGAGAGTTGAGGAGGTGTTAGGGTGGAGAGTGCGTTCATGATTACGGTAGCGGTGGAGTTCTGTTCTTCCATTATGGGATCATGTGCTATGATGGACTTGCACTTGGACTTGGGTTTGGAGAAGGGGATGAGTTTTGGGGACCTGTGGGCTTTTTAAAAGAGGGAGTTGACTCAATTATGCATTCACAGTTTCTCCTATGAACACTGAGTATTAGTTTCTAATGTAAATGTAATTGGTTTGTCTCAACATATTTTGCCAATAATCCATAAACAAAATGATATTTGCACTTAATCTATAAGAAAAATTTATTGAATTAATTTGCTGACCGAATTCACTATAATCATTGAATTGATTGTAAACCCCATCAAATATTGAAATTTGTTGTCAATCAAACGGTTACAAAGAAGCCACATTATTAACTCAACAGATTATGTCAGATTTTTAGGTCTCAATAACATTACTCTGATCGATAATAGTAGTTTGATGAAAATTGGATCCCATCTAACCATGAGACTCACTATTGATCTAATTACTATAATGAATTAGTTGGGTTTGTTGATTGGGTTTACTAATTATGTCCAATCAACTTTAGTCTACCCATAATGCAGTGGAACTAAATGACAATAATTACATAAAGTAATGTTATTTGTACCTATGACATGATGATGTTTCAATTACATATTCCAATAGCATAATTACAAATGTAACTATTGTTGAGCTTGATTTTTGATATTTTAGTAGTCTCAGGTTCAATCCCTTCTTATATTCTTCAAGAGCTTGTTTGATGGACGTATTATGAGGAGATTAAATATTAGATTGTATTATTTTTTATTTAATCGGGTCTAATACTTTGTTTGGTAAGTAAATTTGATATCATATTAATTTCAAAAACGTATATTAATCGTATATTTTTTTATACGATAGAACTGTATTATGAAAATATTTTAATACTACCAAGAGATGTGATATTATAATCCAAAATATTTTAACCATCAAACTGATAAAATCACATTGTCATCAATGTAACAAACACTGATAGAAAGTTTTTTTGTTAATTCAACATTAATACCATGAAATAATTCCCTAACTAAACAACAGATTGGATTAAATAATAATTATCAAACGTTTATGTTGTATATTACCAAACACTAGATAAAATTATGTATTATTTTAATACGTTATTTAATCTTGTATTTTGTCTAGCTGTATTGTATTAAACTGAATTATTTGATCTAATCCATCTATTTCTAATACGGCAACCAAAAGAGCCTCAAGGGTTAGTCACCCTTGTACCTTTATGGACATGCTCTAACTCAGTTCAAGCCATGGTGATCAGTCACTGATCTCGAGAAAATAATCAACGTAAACTTAGACACCCTATAATAAAAAAAAAATACAATTGTCAAACTTTTTCACTAAAAACATATCACTTGACAAAGATCCCAATAGCATTACTGTGTAAAGATTTCAATGACTTGGATTTGATTCTCTTTAGTGAATCTAAATCTAAAATTTAACCGACACATATAATTTACTAGTGGGAAAGGCTATGGTACCCAATAAAAAAAATTTGGTACCGTACTCCCACTTACTATTTTTATGAAAAAGTTACAACTTTAAAAGCAAAAAATTACAATTGTTCAAAGGGATCATGATCGATCACAAATACACATGATCAATCATAGACTTCTCTTGAACAATTGTAATTTCTCTCTTATGAGTTATAACTTGACCTTTAAAAATTATAATTTCGGTATCAATCTCAATCTATTATGATCGATCATGACCTTTAAAGGTCGTAATTTACACTTCAAAAAAATTATAACTTCACCTTAAAAGGTGATAAATTTTGGTACGGTACCTCGGTACTGTAGCATTTCCCTTTACTAGTTATAATAAAAAAAATCTCCTTGGTAGATGCACTATGATACTATGCCTCAATATACGTGGGTGACAGGTGTGAGATGAGACCTTGGAGGGTGAGTGAGGAGGTGGAGTAGAATGGCAGGGAGTGGCTAGGAATGTCGGGGGTTTGTCCACAAGTATGTGTCCAGTTCAGACACCTTTGGCAGTCATTTTCTTTTCATTATCTCCTTTTAATATAAGGAGAAAACAACAAGGGGAAGAGCAAAAAACAACAATTTGGCCCATCCATGGACACTCACTGTTTCTGTTTGTCCCCACAAACCAGCAATAATAATAGTACAGGCTGTGAAAACTGCAAGTTACCCCAGGGAAGCACTCGGCATTTATCAAGGGCTTTTTGTCACCCTTCTTGCTTACATTCTCCATGTTCATCTATGATCATATTTCTTTGGGTTCTGTGTCTAGAAGTGATTACAAAACTATAAAATAAGACTAACGAGTTTGGAATCTTCCAAGTTGGTAGTCTAGTAGTAAAGTCGTATTCGTTTAAGGTCGTTCCTGACTCTTATGAGGTTATCGAGCAAGTTTTGATTCAAATGAGTAACGTTGTTCGCTGTTTAGATTTGGTGGTGTTGTGGTGACGAACTGTTTTTCCGGATTAGTAACTGTGGTTCAAACCGGACATTCCATAGTAGGGAGACCCTTATGATCATGCACTGGGAGGTTACTATCTACTGGTTTCCCTCCCCTTTTTAATAACCAAAAAAATTACAGACCAAGGGTTTGGATCCTCTACTCCATTTTTGCATAGTTTTTTCTTGAATCGTGGATTATATATCATACATTTAGGTGAGATCTACTTAATAAATGTAAGTCCGTAACTAATATCCCGTGGGTGATCTATCATCAAAAGAAATTTATAAGATAGAATCGGTATTTTGATTCAAATGAACAACTCTTATTTTTGTAACACCCTAGTTCCACAACACCAAATATGGCCCATTTTGTCGGTAGACTCATGGGTTTGTCAACAAAAGGGACTTTTCACTTACTAAACATTTCTTCTTTGTGTAACTAGTGATATATCCTTCTATATCATGAACTAGTGCATAACATTTGTTTTGTTAAAGGTAGGGGTGTTAATCGAACCAAGCTCGACGAGCATCACCATGCTCAGGCTCGGCTTGAGCTCGAACATCAAGCTTTTTTTTTAGCTCGAGCTCGGCTTGATTAAAAAATGAAAAGTTCAAGCTCAGCTTGATTAGGCTTGTTTTCTGTTAACAAGCTTGAATCCAAGCTCTAGCTCGTATAAAACTTGACCAAAGAAATCGAATTCAGGCTTGCGAACAGGCTTGACAAAGAACATAGAACATAATTCAGGCTCGTATAAGGATGCATCATCTAAACATTTAGTCTAGCTCAAAAAACACATGACAAAGAACATAATTCACACAGTAACTACCTTGCCACGCCTGGTCCAAGCAGCTGTAAATATGTCCAATATATTGCAACCAAGCAAACATAAGTATTCCATGGGAATAACATAAGTATTTAATGAATATAAAATAAGTACATGTGAGGCTTCACCGCTTCGAGAGATGGAGAACGGCGATGAGTTGTACTGTGATGAAGAATCACTGTGAGGCTTCACCATTTTGTGTTGTACTGTGACGAAGAATGGAGAACGACGATGAGTGGTGGCCGCTCTGCAATATCTAGAGTCTCTACACAATGCCCATCCAGAGCTCTCCGATTGGTACAATACCCTCGCAAATCTATACCAGAGGAAGCTCTGGCATCAGCTCACCCAAAAGCTCGAACAATTCGTTGCTCTAGCTGTGTTTCAGGCTTCGAGAGATGGAGAACGGCGATGAGTGGTGGCAGACGAGAGATGGAGTTGAGGCTTCACCGCTTCTGGCTTCAGAGAACGGCGCCTTCAGATTGGGTTTGGGGTGTATTAGGGTTAGACAGGTTTATATATATATGTTGTCCTCACCGTTGGATCTCAGAAGAGGTTTGGAATGGACGACTATAATTGGACCACTAAAAAATAATAGTAAAACTAGGTAAAAATTATCAAGCTTAATCAAGCCTGTCAAGCAGCTCGAATTCGAGCTCGAGCTCGGCTCGTTTATAAACAAGCCTAAAATTGTGTTCATACTTAGCTTGTTTACAATATTCGAACGAGCTCGAACGAGCCCAAAACGAGCCGAACTCAAGCCGAGCTCGAGTAGCTCAGTTCGATTAACAGCCCTAGTTAAAGGTGTATTTGAGCTGGTCATGGACCACAAAAGGACCACACTAGGCTCATTTAATCAATATGCTGACGACTTAACGCCTTGAGAATCCTAGGCAGAGGTAATGCTGAGCCTTACTGGGTATTGCAGGCATTCTAATTGAGGAAAAAGACCCCCTCTAAGGAGGCACAATGATATCTGGGGTATCATAAAGTTGGGTTCTTACTTACCTTAAACTGTATGTATAGTCAAGGTATCCAAATAAGATCCTTGTAGCATTGCACATAGTAAGATCATACAACAACAACATAGGAGAATATGAACCCCTATACAAACACAAGACAACAATGGTACTTAGGCAAAATTAATTGACACTATTTGGTAACCCAATCAGTCAACTAGTCCGAACCAGGCAGCAGCTAATCAGCAAACAGTAATTAAGCTGAACTTGCAAAGTGCTCACATAGGCTACCAAATTTTTCAAAAAGACAAATGCAAACCATCCTATGTGCAGATGCCTTTCTCATTTTCAAGATGATCAAAGAAATACGTGTCTTGCCACCCTTGGATGGAGCTTTGGGAGCTCATGAATCTAGTCGGGCAGTTTCTTGAAAACTCACTTCAGATACAAAACTTCATAATTATGGCTCTTCAACAAAGTGATCAAAATAGATTACCAAGATTGTGCCCAAGTGAGCGTTAACAGTGGCTACCTCTCTGTTGATGGTACCCTCAGGCCACAATCATTAACCTTCTCAATGAGGGAAAAACAGAGCATGTCCTAACTGAATTCCACCCGGGACCATTGGCCACTCCACTCAGTTTAATTCCATCTGGAATGGCACTTCTAATAGCTCCAAAAGCTTTTCTTTACGATATGTTGATATACAACATCCACAGATCAGTGTGAAATAAGGGGCCTTAAGGTTGAATGCTCCCTCACCATCCTTCATCTGCAATTTCAATAACATTGACTACTTTGGTAATCAATAACAAACGCTTTCCTCATCAAATTCATCCATGAAAACATAACCTTCTTCTATCATCATCTCAAGCAATCCCTCTAACATCCCATAAATTTCTTCAACTCTTTCATTTGACACGTCTCTAGCTATAAACTTTTGAACCCCTCCACATGTTTCTATCCAACTACCGCCTGGAATTTTCTCCAATCCAATACTCTTCATCTTTTCCCTGACATTTTCAGCTTCTTGCCATCTCCCAGCTCTTGAATATAAATTTGCCATGATGATGTAATTTCCTGTATTTTCAGGTTCCATCTCAAACAAATGATCACAAACAAACTTCCCAAGCTCAACATCACCAGAAACTGAAGCCCCATTAAGCAATGCACCCCAAACTTTGCCACTTGGTTCAATTGGCATTTGCTTAATAAATTCTGCTGCTTCAGAAAGCTTGCCAGCTCGGCTTAGAACTCCTACCATGCAAGCATAATGCTCAACTGAGGGCGGAGTACCATATTCTGGGAACATGGCCTCAAATATTCTCCAAGCATCATTCACCAGCCCAGAATGAGCACAAGCAGCCAATACGGCTGTAAATGTGACGGGGTCTGGCTGTGTCCCATCATCCAGCATCTCATCAAACAGACAAAGTGCTGCTTTGGCATCTCCATGGGCTGCATAAGCTGAAATTATTGCCGTCCAAACAATCACACTCCTATCTTTTGACCGTTCAAAAACTCTTTGCGCCCCATTAATATGCCCCAATTTTGCATAGGTGTCAATAATTGCAGTTGTGACATAAATATTTTTATCATGCCTATTTCTAATGGCGTAAGCATGTATTTCTTTCCCTCCTTTCAAATTTGAAAAATAGGACAATGTAGGGAGAATGCTCGAGAGTGTCACACTATTCGGTGTGCACCCAAATGCCTGCATCTCACGAACTAAATCTAAAACTCCCTCGTGATGGTTGTTCTGAACCTGACCTGAAATCACAGCATTCCAAGTACTCAACACAGGGTGTTTCATTTCCCTAAAAAGATTCATAGCATGGTCAACAAATCCATGAACCATGTATCCAGAAATAATCGCACCATAAGTAATTTCATCCTTCTCACTCATCTCTTCAAAAAGTTCTCTAGCATAATTCAAGTTACCACATTTTGCATACAATGCAATAATCGAATTACAAACCGAAAGTTCCATTTCAATTTCATTCTCAATCACAAAACGATGAACTTCCATCCCTAACACGAGATCATTCGACTGTGAACATGCCTGCAAAACACTCACTACCGTAACCCCATTTGGTCTTAAACCCTCCAAAGCCAACATTTCCTTATACAATCTCTTGCAATCCTCGTGAAACCCACATTGAGAAAACCCAGAAATCATCGAGTTCCACGTCACCAGATCTCGCTCAGGCATCCAATGAAACAAAGTCCTAGCCGATGCCATGTCATCACACCTAGAGTAATACGTAAGTAAAGCATTCAAAACAAAGATATCTGAATCAAACCCATTTTTCATAACAAAGCAATGAATCATGTTAGCTAAAAACGAGTCCAATAACACCGATGACAAGGCCTTTAACACACAAGTGATGGTGAAATTATCGGGTTTGGCAGTCATTAAATCAGGAATTGGGTTCATATCAAGTTTCGAAGATGTTGAAGAGGATAGGAAAGATGAGAAAAGCTTGAGAGTTTCAATGTGTTGGTTGTGAATAGAATACCCAATGAGAAGAGCGTTCCAAGAGAAGATGTTTTTGTGGGGAATTTGATCGAACAATTTGTGGGCTTCATCGAGGTGGTGGGTTTTGGAATAAAAAGTGATGAACTTTGAGGCAAGGAAGTTATCGAGAGATATAGAGGAGAGGACAAGGCGGGCGTGAAACTGCTTAGCTTGGCGAACCAGAAGGTGGTCGGTGCAGTGTTGGATGAGACGGCCGTATGCCGTAAAGTTGATGGGGCCATTGGGGCATAAGAGGGTTTGGAGCGCTTGGTGGATGTAGCCGTTATTGGCGGTAGGAATTTGAACCTGTAATGCCCTTGTGTACCTCATTCATTTTCTATCAGTGATTCTCATAGTTTGGCCCATTTTATAAGCTGCGCGATTGAACGGTGAGATAATAGAATAATAATAATAATAATAATAATTTGCTAATTCATCCCAATTGTTGAATTAATTATACGTCCTGATTAGGAGTAATGCTATATTGACTTAATTTAAGAGCCTCATTAGAGGCCTAATTTAATGTAACTGTTGGATTAGTTATGAGTTTCAATATTAGATAGAGCTCACTTTCAATCCAATGGTTGCATTGGACTAGGTCTTCAGATTAGACCTCCAAATTAGGTCCAAATAATATTTTCTCCCAACAAATATTGGAGTCTACTGTTAATTCAATGATAATCAATTATTAGATCAATATATTAGATTGATAATACTAATATTATTGAGATATAATCTGAGAACATAATGCATTTTAATTATTGGATTGATAATAGAATGTACTTAATGGTTATAATCTAATGACTAAAATCATTATATCTCTAAATTATATCTCAATAATATTGTTCTATCAATAAATTAAGTTTAAATAACATTGTTAATAACAGGTCGAGCTTACCCGACAAGTCAGTTAACTGGTTTGGGTCCCTAATATGGAGCAAATATTGGACGTAACGGTTACACTTCGTCAGTATTGTTGTATGGTGTAACCGCTCAATGATAAACAAATAAATAGTTAAAAAGTACCCTACTTTTTCAAATAACCACTCCTCCATGCAAGATAGTAACCGTCACATTTATATCTATACTACTTACAAATGTCAACATATGTAAAAAAAATTGATTTCTTATTTCATCCATAATTAATAATGTTAAGTTTATCATACTCCACATGTCCTTATTAATGTCATCATTTTTTCTTTCATGTCTTATCAAAACTTTTTTTATCATGTAGCATTAGGTCTCTAATTATTCGCTTCACTTATTCTTATAGTTTTAGGTCTTTAATTATAATAATAACTCTAATAACTCAAATTACTGAATAATAACTAGATTTAGTAAAAATTAAAATAAGAAATAATTTTCTGACACATATTATATTTATTCAATTCAATTACACATATAATTTATAATTTTTTAATAAATTTAACAAAAAATATTATTTAAATATGTTCAGGTGCAAGGCACTTCGGCATTACTAGCCTAATATTTACAAAGCCAATTATATACTATATACCTTAATTCTGCATATACTATTTTGAGCCTTGAAGTTTTTTTTGAAGAAATAATTTGACTTTCAAGTTCTTTTGAAATCTTTTATAAGTAGTACAATACTTACATAAATTTTTTTAGATCTATGCCTATATTTTTATATAGAGAAGTAAAAATGAATCTATATTATATACATATAGGTATCAAATTGGATTCTAAGATTAAATATATATTATATTATTTTTTAATAATTAGGTTTAAAAAGAAATAAAATATAGATTAACTTTTTGACATTAAATTTAATTATACAAAATTTATATTTTCTTAAATTTAACAAAAAAATTGTTATTTTAATATTTTACCTGCGTATGTCGTATATTTCTAATATTATTTTTGGACTAAGGCATGCACATATAACACACAGATATATTTCTAGTATTCAAAAAATGGGGTTTATTATTTATTTATTAATGGACAGTTATATTATATAATAATGTTGACTTGGTGCAAGAGTTACGTCCAATATTTACTTACTGATACGACGTCGGTATGGAATGTCCTTGCCCCCGTGACAAATTGCCTTGGCAAAATAAACCCCCTTCGTCAACTAATCAACTCCTTTCTCTCCTCTCCAAGCCTTTTCCCGCGATTCGCATTCAAGCGATAACTAAATCGATCCAAGAAAGGTTTAGAAAAAACCTCAGTTATTGTTCGGTCTTCAGCTTTTCTCTCAAAGATTCAAGCTAGGGTTCGTTATTATCATTAATCGCTCAATTAAACCTTCAAATGGCAGTTGAGTGATATCAGGTGCGTATTTATTCAATTTATCCCCTTTGTTTCCTCAGAAAATTTTTGTGATATTTGTCTAATTTCTCCTAGTAAATTTCGTGTTTGTCTTTCATATGCTTGTATTGTATGGAGGTGTCGAAATTACACTTTTTTTTTTTTAGTGTTCTCTTGCTCTGCAGCATTTTCCTATGGATCTGTTTGTTCCTGTTATTGTACTGAGATTTGCTCTTTCTTAGATGTTAAAAAATCCATCTCCTCCTCCCAAAAGAATTTTTTTTTTTGAATGGACAATGTGTATTTTCCAAGCTCTGAGAAGTATATAAAACTACAGCTGGTATTTATTTATGTATTAATTTGGGAAGACAATGTAAACATGAAAAGGTTACCCGTATTGAGGGATTAATTGCTAATCGACAAAATTATACTTCAACATAAGCGTTTGAGGTAAATTAGCAATCACCAATTTCACTACTTGTCTACTACTGAGGTTAGGGATATGAGTTATATGCATAGTTCGTCGGTAAAGTGGGAAAGAATTGGGGAATCTTTTCATTATGAAGGAGCAAATCTACAACGGTATAATTTATCATAAGCTATTGAGTTAGAGGCTGTTTGATAACACCTCTTAAGACTTAAAACTGAATACTTTAAACACTTAATAAATTAAACCCGTTTGATAACTTAAAATTCATACTACTTAATATTTTAAGTACTTCTTAAAAACAGACTATAATTTTAAATAGCAAGCCACCTACTTATCACTTAATGCTAAAAATGCTAGTCATTAAGGATTTTATCAATTTCTCATAATGGACAAATATACCCTCACCACTATTGTGTCATCGTCACCACCATCAACATTATTACCACCATGACCACCACCATTGTACCATTGCCACCATCACCATCGCCACCACCGCCGCGACCACTACCACCACCATTGTCCTACTGTCACCACCACCATTGCTGCCACCACTACTACCATTGTGCCACCGCCACCACTACCACCGTTACAACCATTGTGTCACCACCACTACCACTATCACTATGTTACAACCACCACCACCATTGTGCCACCGCTACCACCACACTACCACTGTTGCCGCCATCGCCATCACCATCACCACCACCACCATTGTGCCACCACCACCACCACTACCACTGTCATTGCCGCCACCATCACCACCACCGCCACTACCATTGTGTCACCGCCATCATCACCACCACCATTGTGTTGCCGCCGCCACCACCACCACCACCATCGTCGCCACCATCACTACCACCACCATTGTGATGGTGGTGATAGGAATAAGGCAGTTGCGGAGAGATAGTTAAAGAGAAGGACAAAAGTAGAATAATAATAATTTTCAGACTTCAGCTCCTTATATTTGTTAAACAATTTAATTAAATTCAATACTTAAATTTCAGTTCATACAAAACAGTCTGCGAATTAAAAAATTCACAGCACTTAAAATTTAGCATTCAGTTTTCAGTATTCAGCTTTCAGTTTTATCAAACACCACCTTAGTCTCATAATCTCTTGATTTTCGGACATCTGCTACTACTAGAATTATGGTTATTGTTGTGACCTGAAAGAAAATGGTTTACAGTGAATCAGTGATAGATATGGATATGTAGTTAAGTACATAAGTTTATATAAGGCAAGCATCTATGATTCTGTATACTACACTGAACAAACACCATGCATGTGCCCTCTAGGCTCTAGTCTCTACATAATGTTAGCCTTGGTACTTTTTAGGTATCATCGGCGCTGCATAAGTGAGATATTGAATTGCCAATTTGGTGGGTTGAATTTATGATATTGTCCTTTTTAGATGGTGTTTGTTCTTTGTGATAGTTCATTAACTAAAACATCAAATGGTGAACACCAATAAGAGCCTTGCATGTTATTGAATTGGGGGTTGGTTAGAATTTTAGATTAGAGCCATAAGTGAAATTGTGGACTTACAGCAATAGGCAGTTAGTCAAACATTGGATTTTGGGAGACAAAATAAAATTTTCTCCCTGCACACATGAATTTACTTATGAGAGTTAGTTTTTGGGAGCTTGGCAATCAAGGTTAAGGACTAGACAAGTTGGAAAGCTTCGTGTGGATTGTAATTTGTTTGTTTTGTTTTCATAGGCTTGGTTTAGTTTGGACTGCTTGTCCAAACTTTATGCAAGTCTAGGATTTTGTAATTTCCTTTTTTATCAATAAAATTTTGTTTCTTATAGAAAAAGGTTAAGGACTAGACATATGTTGTCTCTACCCTAAAAATGCATGGCACCTAAACATTAGTATATATCAATCATTCATAATAATATTTATATTTTTTTGATTATTAAAAAGGGTAGGGAACCATATGTGGAGCCCGGTTTGCGTGACCATCGCAGCCTTCACACACTGTGGAAGCCCATCAAATCATAACGTTGTGTACATGAAATCATTTATCCATCACCTAGAGGCTTTCCGGTTTGAATTTGACTTGGAGTTGTTTTGACACTTTAAATCTATTACTCCAGGTCAAACTTTACTTGGTTGGAAATTGTAGTGTATCTAAGATGAGGAACACAATTGGCATCCTTGGTATTCTGGTCTCATTGTGTGGGATGTTGCCAAATACTAATCAGATATTGTAAAGGGTATTTCTTGTGATGATGTGGTAATTAGGTTGGTTCAATGATTGCATGACAATAAGCATGTGGTGACCGAATGATTGGGACTTTCTGAATATGTGTTTGCATTTCAATTGGTTGAGAATGTTTATCATAACCATACCTAGTTCGTTTAAGTGTGGAGCATAACTTACTCGTACATGTTTTGAGGCGATACATAGAAAGGTTTCTCATGGTTTGTATATATAAAAATTACTATATTCCTTAAGTTGAATCTGGACGTCTGTTTACATTTCTATTGCAAAGGGAGAGTTTGGTGCCATTTATTAATGGTCACATGTTGAATTTCATATGTTACACTTAGAAGCTTAACAAATGCACGTGGGATTATTGTTTTTTCATTTTTTTGGTGATAAGATCACATGTACTGGCTAACTTCATTGATTTAAATGTTATTGATCACATTGAATAGTACACTGTAAGCTATCCATATCTACATATCACTAAATTATCTCTTGTCGGCGTTCTTAAATTCTTTTTGCTAGTTCAATGAGAAAAAAATAAGAAATGGAGAAGACTTGCGAAGAGGATGACATAGAGTCTTCTATCGCTGGAGTGTTTGAGTTGCCTGGAGAACCCGCTATTGTTATTAATGGGTTGCCTCCCATGTCTTCAAGTGATAGCACTCTTGTCCCCTGTGGTATTGCAAATGGAACAGAATCACACAAGTACAAAGGTTTTGGTGAATGGTTGGAAGGAAGAGAAATTCGGAAATTGTTCACAGGGCAGTTATATAATGGCAAAGTGTTTGAGTTTGATAAGAAATCAGGTTGGTACAGGGTGTTATATGAAGATGGTGACTTTGAAGATCTTGAGTGGCATGAGTTGGAAGAAGTGCTTCTGCCCCTGGATATAACAGTTCCATTGAAAACATTAGCATTGAAGATCATCAAAAAGAGACAGAAACTCGTGCAAAAATCGGGGAAAAATGTGGCTAGATCGAGAAGTATCCGAGCAAAACATATGGGAGGTAGGGGAAAGACCATGAATGTGCTAGAAGAAGCTTCATTAACGAAGTCCACCATGGATGTGCTTGGAGAAGCTTCATTAGAAAAGTCCCCCATGACTGTGCTTGGAGAAGCTTCATTACCAAAGTCCAATGGTTCTTAAAAGGTAAGTGAGAATATGCGGTGCTAGAGGATCAATGAGTGAAGGTAATTATATTAATAGTGTTTTTTTTGTGTGTGAAGGTAATTATATTAGTAATGTTAACTGACTTGTCAAATGGTCTTTAGTTCAACTGACTTGTCAAGTGGTGTCACACGGATCACTATTGCCTAAAGACTTCCTATGTGGCTTGGAGGCAGTCTTATCTGAGAGGCACAGCCCATTGTTTTTCAGCAGTCAATAGGGATGCTGCATAGTGCATACTAATACATACAGGTATTCAAAAGCTTTACAAACGGAATGGTTTTTGATTAGATTTACATAGATATGAATTTGAATTCAATTTTGTGTTTACGATTCATATCTGAATTTGTAAAAATCGGGTATCCGATCCTAATAACTAAATTAAAGTTGATTTTAGCATATTCAATTCAAATTTATCAAATAATCACTAAAAATTATTCCCAAAAAAATCACTAAATTATGTAAAATATTCGTATAAAATTTATTTCCAAATCAAATCGGGTATTGATAATTATAAATTTAAATCCATGAAATATAAAATAATGAATTTTGGATTTGAATTAAAATCTAATCCGGTGGCATGCTTATTATTCAATGACCAAGAGAAAAATGCATCAAATTGAATGATGGGATATACCCCACAAAAAAAAAAAAAGAAGAAGAAAGAAACCCAAAGGAAAACACCTCCCCACCCACCCCAGTAAATAAGCTGATTGGCAGTGTTGATGGAGAATCTAAAGCCTATTGTTGATCAAAGAAAAGGACCCACCAACGTAATTATAGGCATCTAATCTAACAAAGAACAGCAGCAGTGGACCACATTTCAATGAGGTTTGAAGAAACATTATCCCCCCACGTTGTCTTCTCTGGTGAAGGTGCTTTTATACCCCCAAATATTATTATTATTATTATTATTAACTGTGAACTTCCATAAGCTGACATATGAATTTGGAATTACTTTTTTTTTTTTTTTTTTGGGTCAAGGAATTTGGAATTACTTGAATGTCAGTAATGCCCGTACAATAGAGAATCTTTGCACAATTTCGAAGAAGCTGACGTGGTGAGAGAGAGAGAGAGAGAGAGAATCCAATTCCGTGTCCCGGACACGTAACGTGCTTATCAAAGTAGTAGTGGCTTATCACAACTCAGACAGGTTCTGTTCAGCCCACATGGTTTCTGAATCTAATCTCCCAAATACTATCTTATTTCTTATGACATGCGAAAATTACAATTCGTCCCCCAAGGACTCTCACAAATTGCATGGTTACCCTTGTAGCTTTCGAAATTACACTACCACCCTATCTACTAAACATCAATGCCCACCCACCTACCCACGAAACAAGACAACCAAGATACACACACAAACACTTACTACAGTGTGCAGGGTCCGATAACAAAACTCAGACTCATGCACCACCAATTGTTGCTTCTCTATATCGTTTGCATCGTTATAGTGGTGGCACAATTGAGGATGACGTTGGCCCATATTGTTGTCTCGCTTGTATTGTTTGCCTCGTTATTTATCTATCTCTCTGTCTATGCTACTTTATACAAATTTCTGCATGTGGAGGTTTGTGTTGGTGGTACTCAAAAGGGAAAATTGGATATTTTGTGAAGAACGATGGATGATGTCAGTAATTTTAGTTGTTAACCTGACTGTTCACTAACACATGGGAAACCGTTAAGTATAAATGCAAACTAGAAGAGAGATACAGTATAATTATAGAAACTATGATGATATCTCCTTAATTTGAGTTAACCAGAAGAGTGCCTGAGTGTAATTCTTTCTATTATTATAAAAACAATGCATAGAATATGATTTTAATCATGTTCATCTCAGAATGGCATGTGAAGGTCAGTTGGGTTTGAATATTCTTGTTCAACTGCCAAGAGAAAGATTAGATTATTGTGTTCAAAAGTTACTTTGGCCACTCACTGACTGGTTGTTTGATAAGAAAAGTAGGTAAATATTCAGACTTCAGATGCTATCTTGAACATTGTTTTACTGTTTTTTTAACCTTTTTTAATTGGAACATTGTTTGCTGGTATATTTACCTTTTGGATTTGTGTCATTGGTGAATTTGGCATATTTCCCTAGGATGTTCGGGTCAATTTATACATACTTTGAGTCACTTCTTTCTTAGTTTGGTCAAAGACAAACTATTCATATTAAGACTAGAAAATTCACGAGAAATAAATTCATCATGGTCTTTGGCCTTAAAAGAATTGTCAAGTTTCAAATTTGTGACGTCTGAATTTATAGTTTATCGCTATTTCCAATGGACTACGTGGGATTACATATTCACCTTTTGATAAACATACAAAAAGCCAGTTGCATCTGGTTGCATTTTTTGATTTGGTTCCTCCCTAATAAGATATGGTCCAGTAAGTGCCATTCTCACACTAACCTGTGCAAATAAAACTATGCAAACGCCATGACAATATAAAATTCTCCAACTCATTTCATAGGTTAAGGAATATTGGATGGATATTGGGGAGGGTAAATTTGACTTTTTTTTTAAATATTTCTCTCAATCGATCGACCTATAATTTATAGTATTTACATGTATAAACTATATTTTCTTATGACTGCATTTTAGGGCTGGTGGGATATATATGAGATTTACATCCTTTTCAAGATGCCCTGCCCCTCCAAATGAGGGGCGGAATTACATGGGGATTAGGGTGGGTACTTGCAGGGGCGGAGTCAAAAATTATGTTTAGAGTGGGCAATTTATTAAAAAAATTTAATTTTTTTCTTCTAATCAATAAAAATAAAATAATATATTCAAATTTACTATATTATATTCGATACTTAAAAATTCATAAAATACGAAAGGGTCAAACTTTGATAAATATAGCATATATAAATAAAAACAAACAAAAAAGAGAGGCTAATTATAACCCTTCATAACAAATGAAACAAACTGCATAAAAGATACTATAGTATTTCTCCATATATATGATCAAAATATTAGTCATTGATCACTCATTTAATTAAGTAACCAAGTTGTCATAATCTCTATAGCTTTTTTTTTTTAAAATTGGAATCTCTATAGCTTAAAAAAAATGAGTTCGACATGTCAAAAACTTATATAGATGTATCTCTAAAGTGTCCAAAGTGTGTCCAAAAATTCATAATTATTTAGGTACGGGGACTATACTAATTGATAGAACAAAAAATGATAGAGTGGGCATACTTAAATATACTTCAAATTATTTGAAATATACATAAGTAATATTTAAAAAAAAAATTGAGGGTGGGCATGTCCACCCCCCCCCCCCCCTCCCCCCGCGGTCCTCAAGTAGCTCCGCCCTTGGGTACTTGCATCCTCACTTTTAGACTACTTTTGATAAAGACTAATAAAATTATTTAATACACTATATTTGCCCCACTAAATTTTGAAAATTTTAATAATGGTTCTAGTCTTTTTTTTTTAATAAATTAGTGGTCCACTAACCCTCTAAAATAAATATTTTATTTTTGAATTGAGTAAATTAAATGTAACTATCCTGATCTATTTATATATTGACCAAAAGACAAAATTTCTCTTTATCTAACACAATGTTTGTTATTTTTTAAGAATAATTTTTAGTTTTTATTTACTATTTTTTAGTAATATTAATCTATAACCCAATAAAATATAATTGTATACAAAAGATAAAATGTTGTAACCCAAAAATATTTCAAGCTATTTCAAATAAGCAATTTCTCTAAAAGATCGATAATGATTTCAGCTAAAATTTGTAATTAAATGAAAAAAATGATTTTACTACAGATTTATAATTATGCGCATTCATAGAAAATTAGTGGAAAAATTAATTTATATTTAATTAATATACAAAATTTTAGAGATTTTAAAGAACATTATATTTTATTGAAATATATAATTGGGTTAAAATATAGTAAAAAAAATTATTTTGTGTTTTTTGTTTAGATTTTGTTTCGCCTAAATAAAAATTAAATTTACTATTTCACAATAATTTTGTCTTGAGTCTTAATTTTTTGTCATTCTTGAACTTAATTATTTTATATTAACTAATGAATTATTTTCAATTATATTTTATCCCTCCCATAGATATTTCTGATTCCGCTTCTACTCCAAATCATCGCTACACAACCACATGCCCCCACCCACAACTCTAGCATCCCCACTCCTACCCAACCAATCCACCTCCACCACATAATTTGCATATTAAAATATATTTTTTTTTAGAGAGAAAAAGAGTAAGTGAGTAGTTGAAGAGAAATAATTGAGATTTACTTGTTAAAGATAAGAATAAGAAAACGGGAATTATGGAATAACAATTTGTCGGATTTTATACCCTGCATATTTTTTTCTTAAAAAAATAGTATCACCTATTTTTGTCACATATTCAATTATTTAATTTATAATTTAACACAATTTTTGTTGCAGATATTATCCATATATGATAGTGTACAGATGTTGGAAATTTTTTGTTGAATTACATATTTTGAAAATTTTTTGTCAATATTTATATGAAAATAATGGATAAAAATTAATTTTAAATGATATAATCAAAGAAAGAAAAAAAAAATTATTATTTAATATAATGAGATCAATTTTTTAGGTACTTGAATTTTACATTTTACTATACTTTTAGGTACCGATCATGACTAATTATTAGAAGAGTCTTTCTTGTTTGTGACCTGGAAAAAGAAAAGAAAAGCAGAGTCCGTTATTTCCAATCTTGGAAAAAGAAATCTCTAACAAAAGTGGTTGGCGACATCCCTCCAAACTTCCCTGTTCTCAACCACAACAAATTCTGCGCGTGTATTACCTTCACATCCCTTCAAACTCCCACCTAATTGGTTGGTGACATCACGTGATATTGATGACGTTGTATCACCGCTACACCCAATATTTACTCTTGTCCGTGGGTTTAATTTGAGTGAATTAATCTAAAATCAATTCAAGCGTAATATAAAATTACTAGCAATAATTTTATATCTGAAGATATTCTGTAATACTAAAAATTAAATATTAATCGTATAATATTTATATTTTAAATAGTAATTTTTTTTTTAATTATGTAATTTAAAATTAAAGTGAATATATAAAAAAATAAAGAGAGATGAGAGAGAGAAAGAGAGAGAGAAGAAAAATGTAAGTATGGATTAATAGAGTTAAGTGTGTAAGTTGAGTAGTGTGACATTCAGACTCGTGCAAAAAAAATGAAGTTTTCTAATTGGAAAAAAATTTGGTTATGAATTTTGTACCATTAGATCAAAATAGATAAAAATTAGATCAATTTTGACAATTATTATGCTTTTATAAGTTGAGAATTCAATTTCGTAACTTTAATATTAGATAAATTATATCTGAATTAATATTTTCAATATATAAATTAGGTATGACCTATATTTGTACAATATTCATAGTGGGATATTGAGTTTTTAAGATTTAATTCAAATCTAATCTGAAAACGAATTCGAATTCAAATCGGTGAATCATAATTCTAATTTGAATTACATAATTCAAGAGTTAAATTTGTGTATAAACTGAGTTGAACATGTATTAAATCTAAATTTGAGCTCGATTTGTTTAACACGAGAATTAAACTCATGTTCAATACAAAATGATCAAATTAAAGAGTTTTATTTTTATATTTTTTGGGAATGAGGAAGGAGACTTGAACTCTTAACTTCAAGATAACAAAGCCTTCACAAGTCTATAACGAAATTAAAGAGTTCGAATTAAATTTAAATTTGAGATTGAACTTAAATGTAAAGTTTCAAAATTTAGATTGACGCCAAACTAATCTATAAATCCACCACCTAAATGGCAACATATAGCGTACTCACAATAAAAATTGAAAATTAATTTTTTTAGTATCATATTTTTATTTTGTATCCAATGAAAAAATGACGCATATGAATTTTGTTTATTTTTTTATTTTTAATTAAAGATTATAAATTATTAAAATTAAATTAACGATTGCATATGAACTTCGACATTAATTTTTATGGGTAAAGATACAATTTTGAGGGTTTAGTTTGAAAAAAAAGTTAAAATTGGTGTCAAAAAATATAATTTTTTGGGATCACACATTATAATTTTTTGACATCAAGTTATAATTTTTTGAGATTAAATTATAAACTTTGAAGTTAAGTTATAATTGTTTTAAAGTATTTAAGATCGATCATAGACACTTAAAATTAATCCTAAATATTAGGATCGATCTTAAAATATTTAGGATCGAACCTAGATACTCTAAAAATTTGTAACTTAATTTTCAAAAATTTATAAACCGACCCCAAACTTATCCCCCAACAAGAACCTGCAAGTACCCTTCACTAGGCCCGTGTGAAGTATAAAAAGACAAAAGAAAAATTTCATCCACACCCCATGTAATTAGATTTAAATTCAATGACACTTTCTCCCGATTATGAAACTTCACTATCACCCTCGGGTTTGTCGGGTTACGGCATTAATGACAATTGTTAATTTATAGAAATGCTCCTAAATATTTTATAGAATAAATTTTATCTATATCCCTTGTAAATAGATATAATTAACTTCAATGACACCCCCTATAAATAAACATATCTTTAACAATACCCCTCTCCGATTCTAAAATTTCAATGCACTCCATTTTAGTTCTATTATATTAACTTTTAGGTTCATCAATTTAATATTTAATTTTATCAAATTAATGTCATTTATTTAATTTAAATTAAATTAAAATTCCATCTTATCAAATCAACACAAATTGATATTTAATTTTATCAAATTAGCATTTAGTTATATTAATTTAATATTTTATTTCATCAAATTAATATTATTTATTTAATTTAACATTAAATTATTATTTAATTTCATCAAATCAACACCAAATTGATAATTAATTTTATTAAATTAACATTTAACTTTATCAATTAATGTCAGTTATTTAATTTAACACCAAATGAACATTCAATTTCATTAAAGCAGCATTTATATTTATTTAATTAATATTAAATTTTATCAACTTAACACATAATAAAATAAAATTAACACCAAATTAATATTTAATTTATCAAATTAAGACCAAATTTATTCAATTATTATTAAATTTTATCAAATAATATTTAAATTTTATATATGAAGGGTGATGTATGAAGAGTGATCAAGTGACGTTGTGGAGGACAAATGATAGTAAAGGAGTTAGAAATGGATGAGATTTTGACATAGACTTTATTGATTATAATTTTTATTATAGAAAAAGTAATTTTAACTAAAAAAATTATAAAAACTCGATTATGTAACCAAATGAGTGATAATATGATTACTAATATTATAACAAAGTTATCATGCAATGTTTTAAAATGATAAAAATTCATTGGGATAATATAATTGTAGAAATCACGCTTATGTCAAACTCCTCCTACCCTATGTCTTTGCCTCCACCAACAGTTGAAGAAGACATCAATCCTATAATAATACATCGCAACATATTGACATAATAAAATGGAAGAAAAAAATTTAACAAAATGTGCAAGAACAAAATAAAAAAAAAAATTTGCATGAAAAAATTTAAAAATATCTACAAGAAAAAAATTAAAAAAATCTGCATGAAAAAAATTAAAAATATCTGCATGGAAATTTTTTTAAAAAAAACTGCATGAATATTTTTTAAAAAATTTGCATGAAAAATATTATAAATTTGCAAGAATTTTTTTTTTTACCAACTTATGTAGTGATCGATCACTGTGAAAAACGAGTTGAAAAAAAATGACTGGTTTCAGTCCCCCTATGTCTTGCAGCAACACAGATTGTTGTTGACTTTCAGCAACAACAAAAGGTATAATATATATAGTAAGAAAAGAATTGAGGATATTTTAGTATATTTATATAAAGAAGGGTAGTTTTGACATTTTAAGAAAATTTATAGTCAAATTGTTATTTTTTGTACTGATAGAGTTAAAAATTACCGTTAAGAAGGTGTCTTCGATTTGAAAGTATAAACTAGAAGGGTTGCAGTAAAGTTTCAAAATTAGGAGGAGGTGTTGTTGAATTTAGAGCTAAAGGAGCTTTGAATGGAATTTTCCCAAAGACAAAAAACTTTACAAGTGTGGGGGACCTTTTCGTATTTGGCCGTACGTACGTCCCATTACTTTCTGGGGAAAATCACTTTCTTCGCAATCTACTCAGACCCAAATCATATGCCCCGCTTTTCTCAGGTACAAACTCCACAAGATGCTTCATTTTTCACCCCATCAGGGGAAGGTCGTTTCTATACACATCTGTATCTATTTATATATATATATTCACCGTGGGATCATTCGCATAATCAAGCAACCCAGGAATCGCATCTGTTCATAGTTTGTTCATCTTTGGGGTAGGAGGTGAAGTGGGTTTTGGCCATGGATTTGGAATGGCTGTTGGAGTACTTGAAGGGTATGTTGAAGCCAACTTTGGCTCTTGTTGTGGTGCTCATGGCTGTGATATTGTCATACATGCAGAAGTTGGGTTTGGGGGGTGAAATGGTTTATTCAATCTTCAGAGCTTTTCTTCAGCTCTCTATTATTGGGTTTGTTCTTCAGTTTATTTTCACCCAGAAGAACGTTGGCTGGATTGTCCTCGCTTACCTTTTCATGGTATGCTTCTCTCTCTCTCTCTCTCTCTCTCTCTCTCTCTCTTTCTCTTTGACTGGTGAAAAATGTTTGAGGAAATAAAAGGAACTTCTGAATATTAATGTTGGATGTTGGTTTGGTTTACTTTAATTTCATGGTTCATTTCAATTGTGCAAAACACTGTTGCAATGGACTTAACTGAGAGGGGGTTATTGTTCCCTAATACTATCTTATTTTCTTGCTTTCACAAGCAACCAGATGAGACTTTTTCTTTTTTTCTGGAGTTTTATATTCTGGGTTATTCCTCATGGTTTTTCTTTGTTGAAAACCAAAGGTTTGGTTATTGTATTGACTGTCAGTGTTGGATTATAGTGTAGAATTTTGGCTTGAATTTGAGAGAATTTTTGATGGTGAAGAACAAGGAAAAATTGGACTTATTTGTATTTAAATTAAATTTCATATGCTCAATTGCATGTTACTATTCCAACCATCCATTTTTTCCTTTCAAATTTACTTCCCTTTGCTGTCCGAAAATTATTGTTCTTGACCCTTTTGTTCTGCTTATATCACGGATTATCCTCCTTAGTCCTTTACTGTAATGGAATTGCAATAGATACAAATGCCAGAGCCTGATGTGTACAGAACAAGTACTTGACAAAAAAAATTTCCTCCCCTAAATTCCCCCAAAATTTCACCAAAATCGTAGTCTAATATTTGGGCAGAATTGGTCTGATAAACTAGTACTAAAAGTCTTTACGTTTTTTTACTAGTTTTCTCCATTTTTTTTGAGTTCTCGACGTTTCTCTCTTCCATTGGATAGTGCCCAAATTGATTCTCATTTCAGCTTTCACATTTTAGCTGAATCTAAACTCACGACTTTATGCAAGTACATGCTCCTATTCAAAGCCATATCTGATCAAGTCAAGAAAATACAAATCCTTAAAGAGGACTTTGAACCTAGAGCTTTTCACAAAAAAACAGGAACAAAGCAGATGAACTTTATGACTTAGAGAAGAGTTCATGCATACTTCTGTGCAAGTGTAGTGAATTCATAATCTCTAGTGATGGAAGACTTGTAATTTCCATGTTGTGTCCAAGTGGATGACGCCCCATGTATAAATCAACCGCAGATAAATGTTTTGGATTTCTCTGCAGTGCCCTGTTTTGGAGTTCTCTGCAGTGTGCTTCTTGCAACACTATGTGAAAAACAAAGGGGACTAGTTGAGGCTTTTGCTTGTGAAAATACAGTGTAAAAACTCTAATCTGAGGATGTGAACCTGTTTTTATTGGCTGATGCTCTGTTTGTATGGGGGCTTTGTATGATTTTGTTACCCTTACTGAGTTAGTTTGTAGGAAGATATGGCTAGGACACTAATATAACCCATTAGCATCTGCAACTGCCAAGTGGTCTTGCTAACTACTGAGCACTCGATTCTTTCACTACAGTCCTTACTAAATAAATTTGGGGCATTAGTTTTGGTTTATTTTTCTTGTTATCTTTTAGTATTTAGAATGAATTTTTTCCTGTGATGAATGATGATTGATTACTTATGAGAATCAGGGAGGCTTATCACTTCAATTGCATTGCATGATCGTGCCCTTGCAGGTTTGTGTTGCTGGTTATACAGCAGGCCAACGCGCTAAACATGTCCCTCGTGGGAAGTATGTTGCAGGAGCCTCCATTCTGGCCGGAACAGCAGTGACAATGTTCTTGTTAGTTTTGCTGAATGTTTTCCCTTTCACTCCACAGTACATCATCCCTGTTGCTGGGATGATGGTTGGCAATGCAATGACGGTGACTGGGGTTACAATGAAAAGACTCCGAGATGACATCAAGACACAAATGAGCCTGGTAGGTCCTAATAACTGAACACTTGTGGAAGATTTTTATACTAGTTGGTAGATTGGCCTTATTGAATCTTTTCGCAAGACTTCATTTAACTTTCCTCTGGTGACAAACATATTGGCCTGGAGCTTCCGTCTGGCTGTTTCTAATCTGATAACTTCCTATCATGAAACTGTGGGCCGATCATCTGAATAGATTAGGAAAATTGTGTATGGATGTCAATGACAACGCTCTATCATCCTCCATTTGCTTTATACTAATTGAATGTGCTGATTAACTAATCGACAATGTTCTATTATCTGATTATCAAGTCATCCCCATGGGTTAAATTAGCTTTGACGATTTGGCATCACAACTTCATATGATTTCATATTGCAGGTGGAGACAGCATTGGCTCTTGGGGCTACTCCCCGTCAAGCAACGCATCAGCAAGTGAAAAGGTCTCTTGTTATTGCACTCTCCCCTGTTTTGGACAATGCCAAGACCGTTGGTCTCATATCACTTCCTGGTGCAATGACTGGCCTTATAATGGGAGGAGCTTCGCCAGTGGAGGCCATTCGGTTGCAGATTGTTGTAATGAACATGCTTCTTGGGGCTTCAACTGTTAGCAGTATCATGTCGACATACCTCTGTTGGCCTGCCTTCTTTACCAAAGCCTACCAGCTAGAAACGAAGGTGTTTATGTCGGATTGAGAATTGCCTGATTTTCGTTCACTATGATCATCGCCCTTAATCGACCAATTCATGAATAGGAGAAGCAAGACAGGCATCAAGAGCTTTGTGGTTGGATTTTGCTTTGGACCATATCTAGTTCTGAATCACAGAACAGAGTCACTAAGCCTAGAGGCTATCTACAACACAAGAAATTGTATAATGTGCAATTTAGTTACTTTGCTCTCTCTCTCTCTCTCTCTCTCTCTCTCTCTCTCTCTCACTCACACACACACACACACTCAGCAATTGCAAATGTTGGTCATGAATCCATTTGATCAATATTTTCGTGGTGCCTATCAGGCATATTCCTTTAATCCATACCTTCCAAGAAGGCAAGAGTGAGTACAAGTTTCTTCGATAGGAAACAAATTACAATCTATTTTCTATCCATTTTGTCACCTTATCTCGATGTTCGAAATGATACTTAGTGATCCGATAAAATATCGATTACACACAGCTGGTTATGGGCAAATACTTAGTACATTGGAGAACACTATTAAAAACTTCAAAAATGTTGGTTGTTATTATGTTATATCGTCGTTCACCACCATGGGCTAATGTCCACTTCTCAACTTGTATTCTGTTCAAATACTTAGCCGCTTCTTCTTTGACATTGCTTATCTGGTCATCAACTCATTGAACTTGCGAATCTGTCGTGCTTTGTCAGGCCTACACATAAGATCGTATAAATGAGTATTCTTGAACTGTGTATTAAAATTACTACATACATTCTTAAGACAAAAACGATGATAAGCATGTGGTGGATGCCACCCATAATTTTTCATGTTCATGGTAGGAATGATTCACGCGTGCCTATTAAAACTTAAACATATCCCTTGTCAATGTTTAAGAACTATCCGCGAAGGTAATATAGAAAAAAAGACAAACTTGATTGATTCTCCTCTTCCATGATAGCAAATGCAATGTGAAGTAGTTGTTTATTAGAATCAAAACCCGTCGCCAATAATAGTTTTTCCTTATACTTACCACACCGAAATGTTCCATCAATACTGACAACAGGTCGACAATTTTTAAAACCTTTAATGCTGACTTTGAATGCTCATAATACTCGACAAAAAACATTATATTCATCAGATTCATAGTTGTATCGCCACTTCACAATCAAGCCAAGGTTATACTTCTTGATGACACCCAAAAATTTAGGCAACATGTCATACAACGAATCTCAATCACAAAAAATCATAGCAATACCCTTGTTCCTCGCAATTCAAGCTTTCTTGTAGGAAATATCCTACTTAAACTTTTTATTTATATTTTTCTGAATTATTGACATTTTCGTTTGCAGGTATCACCAACAAGTCCCAATAAACTATGACATATGAAGTCAGAATCTAACTGTCCTTGGTCACAACTCATTCGAGGGTAGAAACAGCTATGAGGTCTATCATATTTCGTAATCTGAAAACTTTTGAACTTTTTCCTAAAATACGCACGTAGTCTTCACTTGTAGTTAGGCTGCAAGTACATGTTGCATTGTACAAGCAACACCGTTGTGTTCATCTCTATCACGACATAATCCTGATTCAACTAGATGGAATACCATTTAACTGTCCTAATCAATGCAACTTTATCCTTAAAAATCATATCCTTTGCCAACTCTATCTTTACCGGATTCCACAAATTCAATTCAGCAGATAGAACTAAGCTATCTGTTTCAGAACACTTTCCAAATTCAATATTTGTGAAGAAAAGGGGAGTAAGGATTAAGCATCCGAACCTCCCAGCCAACCTCAATTTGTTCACCATTCCCATCATCGTCATTCGGCTCATCAATCATTAATTTCTCATACTCTTTTTCTTCTTCTTAATTAGAGACATCTGTATGATTATTTACACACATTTCTTCATATTTTCGGATTGGGCTTTGTTGCATTACTAGTTGATGGACATCATTTTGTTCACCCAACTCAATCTCCTCCTCACTTATTTGAAAATTCTTACTCATTGGATTTGAGTACCCACCATATGTAGGAGACCTAGAATGTTGGTGGGTGTAGGACTACTGCCCAAACTAATCCATTAACTACATCCCCACGGGAGTGGAACATTAACATGTCAACCAGTAAGTTGGAAATGTCGAGTTACCTATCTCTCGCCTGAGCAATTCAGTGTAAGACATGGTAGTGGTGGTTAGACACCCCCCGGTCTAACTACTGTCTATGAAAGCATTGATGTCCTCCGTCTCCACATACAAAGCAACACTAGCCACGCTAGGGTTGTCGACTATCACATTGACCAAAGAAGTAACAAGTTCATCGTTCACAATTTCCAATCCGACATATGTATTCACGTTTGGTCCTGCTACTAGTGTAAATGGATATTTACATGTCAACCTCAACTTGATATGCTACCTATCCAACCCCATTATAGTGTAAATTTTACTTAACAACCCCGACAATTTTGTGCCACTATTTATAACAATTCCACATTTGGGAGGAGAATCGTAGAATAAACCCTCCGATCCATATTTCATTCGTCCACCCCAATATAACAAAACGGTAACTTGTTTTCCCGTCATTTCAAATATGTTCCGTCGTGGAATAAGTACTAAATTAACAAGAACCTGGGGATGGATAGAAAAAGTTAATACTTGAGGAAAAACATATCCATAGTTAAACAAAGTCCCATGGAATTTAACACAAACGACATACAAGAATTGATAAAATAAGAAACCTTAGAGCTTGAAGTGTATTACTAGCAAACTAAGAAACATGGAGATCAAACAAATAACATGAAGTTTGATAAAATAATTCTCAAAAGAGGTAGATTTTAACATGCTATCAGGAATTAAATTTGAACTCAAACTTATTAGGAAGGCAAACAATGTAGCTGATCTTTTGCTAACAAGGGAGTAATTGATTTACATCTATAACTACATCACAATTATCAAGACTTGTGGGATAGTGATGGTCGTGGTGGTGGTGTGCTTTGTGGTGGTTTGGGGATGGGGGTGGTCGTGATGGTGGTTCGAAATGGGGGTTCGAAATGGGGGTGGTTGTGATTTTGGATGGTAGGGGCTCTTGCGATTTCGATTTGGGGCTCACAATTTTTGGGGAAAATGAGAGAAAGAAGGAAGAAGGGAAAAGAAGAGAAGGAAGGCTGGGTCAAAAAGCAAATGCATAAAACTTTGGTTGTTAGACCGACGTTTTTAGAAAGACATTGGCCAGACTAATGTTTTTAAGTGACTTTATTAAATTAAAAAGGTTTATTAAGATGTTGGTTGGAATGATGTTTTTACATAAAAATTTTAGTTGAACTAACGTCTTTTATCAGTAAAAACATCAGTTCGAATGACATTTTTAAAACTACATGGGTTTGAAAAATACTTTCAAAACTATTCTCTTTTGGGTATAAGTTTAAAAAAAGGCATGGTTTTGGGTAAAAGCACTTGTTTTGGCACCTTAAATCTATTACTCCAGGTCAAACTTTACTTGGTTGGAAATTGTAGTGTATCTAAGATGAGGAACACAATTGACATCCTTGGTATTATGGTCTCATTGTGTGGGATGTGGCCAAATACTAATCAGATATTGCGAAGGGTATTTCTTGTGATGATGTGGTGATTAGGTTGGTTTAATGATTGCACGACAATAAGCATGTGGTGACCAAATGCTTGGGACTGTTTTAATATGTGTTTGCATTTCAATTGATTGAGAATGTTTATCATAACCATACCTAGTTCGTATAAGTGTGGAACATAACTTTTTCGTACAGGTTTTGAGGCGATACATAGAAAGGTTTCTCATGGTTTGTATAGATAAAATATTGTATTCCTTAAGTTGAATTTGGACGTCCGTTTACATTTAAAAATTACCATATTCCTTAAGTTGAATCTGGACGTCTATTTACATTTGTATTACAAAGAGCGAGTTTGGTGCCATTTCTTAGTGGTCACACGTTAAATTTCGTATGTTACACTTAGAAGCTTAACAGATGCATGTGGGATTATTGTTTTTTCATTTTTTTTTGGTGATAAGATCACATGTACTTGCCAACTTCATTGATTTAAATGTTATTGATTACATTGGATAGTACATACAAGCTATCACATATCTACATATCACTAAATTATCTCTTGTGGGCGTTCTTAAATTCTTTTTGCTAGTTCAATGAGAAAAACAAGTAGAAAGGGAGAAGACTTGCGAAGAGGATGACATAGAGTCTTTTATGGATGGAGTGTCTGAGTTGCCTGGAGAACCTGCTATTGCTATTAATGGGTTGCCACCCGTGTCTTCAAGTGATAACACTCTTGTCCCCTATGATATTGCAAATGTTACGGAAAATATATGTATATAATTAGATTATATTAAACTGCATAAAGCCTAACTTATGCACTAATCTAAACAGAATGTGTAGAAATCAAAACCAGTGCACTCATAGGGATGCAAATGAGCACGAACAATAAATAAGAAAAACCAGAACTTCAATCCGAGTCTTATGAAACACAATCTCCTTAAGATAGATTTGCTTCCTCTCGGTGCTCAAGGTCGATGAGCAACTGTCTTCCAAGATAAAACATATTTTACCTTCTTAGAAGAAGTAGCACTTCAATCGTCAAGATTCCAGCGAACACAACTTGTGTTTATACTTGAATCGAACCAAAAGAATAATGCAACAATATGTATAAAGAAAGAAGAAATTATGAAACTGGAATCTAAAATGAGATGGATTGAAATGGCAAATGGACAGTCTATTTATAAACTCTTGGTGGCTGTTCAGATTGCCTAAAAATGCATGGGTTGCCATTGTTCAGATTGAAGAGACACACTCCTTATTCTGAACAGGCAAGAGGCACCTCATGGAATGGAATGGAATGGAATGAACAGGCTCTCTAGAATGAACCCAGACCTCTTTTGGCGACATGTTCAAAGAAAATAATGGGAAGAAATTTAAAATCTGGTTTGGATTTAAATTTCGGTTGAGATTTCAATTCTGATCCGCGTTTGGATCCAATTGGTTTGACCCATGACCCGTATCGCTCCAAATAAATTTTGTCCAAAAAAATTATATTTTTTGGGCCCAAGCCCGAGCTCGAGCCTAGCCCAGCTGGGTCAGGTCGTGGTGAGGCGAGGTGAGGAGAGGCAGGCAGGCGGCTCGCGCGCGCGTGTGTGATAACTAAGGTAGTGTAGACGCTTGCTCCACTCACAAAAGTGTGGTACCCTTTGGGCCCATGAAGCCAACTAGAAGTATATTAACTCACCAAAGTGTTGGTCTTCTTCTAATGTGGGACAAGCCTTATTTCATTACACCAATCTTAATTTTTCATCACTTCAAATATGTCACTTTGAGACATAATTTTAATTCAAATTTTAATGATTTTGGACAAATAAATATATCACGTTAATCTTCTCACGGAGGAGAACGCGTTTAACCTTGGTCCCACTAATTTCGAGGTGTGAGTCTCACTTTTATTTAAGCCTCAAATTGCTCAAATAAACTTGTTTAAAACCATTTTTTTTCCAACAATTCCCTACATGAATGAAAATTCGATATATGATAATGTAGACAATGGTTCAAGTACAGGTGAAAGGTTACTACATTTGGATAAGTAGTCAGTGGCCTTGAACATTCCGTAGTGACAAACTATCGGATTTACTTGGCTATCCAGTGGACATGATGTATTTGAACTTTCAACCATTTGTGTAAACAAAGACAATAGAATTCACACAATATCTCTTCAGACACAGTTGGTTCTCACATTTGTGTTCATTTTGGCTTTGAACACCACTTGATTTCATGAGTAATTTTAGAGTAATTAGCCTACGATTTTCATAAAAGCAACTCATTCTTTACTCACATAGGTGATTTCTGATTAAGAGTATCCTGCTATACCCCACTTGGACATTTTCAAGTCACAGAATATCATTAAAAGCGTAACTTAGCCTAGGTCTCGCTGCAGATATGCACTGTCTCATCATAGGAATGGAAATGAGTTTAGAGAATCTCCTCAGTGTGTACTGAGTTACACATAATTTGGTTGTCCCTTTGAACTTAGATCCTGGAATCTCCAGTCAGCTAAGTTGGGTTGCCATTATGGTGACTCTTGGTTAAGTAATATGCTTTAAGCCTATTCACCTCAATGAACTTTTCACTTGCTCTCTAGTCAAACATTTTGCAAGTGGATCCGCAATATTATCATTTGACTTCACATAGTCAATGGATATAATACCATTAGAGAGTAATTATCTAACGGTATTGTGTCCACGACGTATGTGTCTAGACTTACAGTTATACATACAATTTTGTGTCCTTCCAATCGTAGATTGGCTATCACAATGAATGTATGTTACAAGCATAGGCTTTGGCCAATTTGGAATATCCTCTAAGAAGTCATGAAGCCATTCTACTTCTTCTCCAAGTTTATCTAAGGCAATGAACTCAGATTCCATTGTAGATCTAGCAATACAAGTTTGCTTTGAGGATTTTCAAGACTCGACTGCACTACCAGAGGTAAAGACATATCCACTTGTGGATTTTGAATTTTTTGTATCGGATATCCAATTTGCATCAATATATCCCTCGAGTACTGCTGGGTATTTCATGTAGTGCAAACCAGTATGTTTTAAATATCCTAAAACTCTAAAAATTGCTTTCCAGTGGTCCTTTTCGGGATTACTTGTATATTGACTTAGCTTACTCACTGAGTATGCTATATCCGAACGGGTACAATTTATTACGTACATTAAACTACCAATTATACATGCATATTCTAACTGTGATATGTTATTACACTTATTCTTAGAAAGATGGATATTAACATTGGTAGGTATTCTCATAGGTTTTATCTTATACTTCTTGAACTTATCAAGTACTTTATCAATATAATGAGATTGAGATAACACGAGTCCATCTGACGTTCTAGAAATTTTAATTCCTAATATAACGTCAGCAACACTTAGGTCTTTTATTTCAAACTTATTTGTCAACATCCGCTTGGTAGCTTTAATGACATCTTTATTACTGCTTATAATTAGCATGTCGTCTACATAAAGACATACAATAACGTATCCACTATGAGTGCTCTTGATATATACACATTTGGTACACTCATTTATTTTGAACCCATTTGACAACATTGTTTTGTCAAATTTTTCATGCCACTACTTCGGTGCTTGTTTTAAACCATACTGAGATTTAAAAAGCTTGCATACTTTCTTTTCTTGATCATTTGCAATGAAATCCCTCAGGTTGTTCCATGTATATTTCTTTATCTAATTCACCATTTAAGAATGATATCTTTACATCCATTTGATGTATTTCAAGACCATTTAATGCAGTTATAGCAATTAACATCCGTATGGAAGTAATTCTAGTAATTGGTGAATAAGTGTCAAAATAATTCAATCATTCCCTTTGTTTATATCATTTGGCTACAAGTCTAGCTTTGTACTTGTCAATGGATCCATCGACTTTCATCTTATTTTTAAATATCCATGTACAGTGGAAGATTCACCAACTCCAATCATTCTCATAATGGATTCGATTTCAGAATCGACAACTTCCTTCCAATAAGGAGCTTCAGGGGATAACATAGTTTTTTTTGAAACTTTGAGAATCATTTTCTAATAGATAAGTTAGAAAATCAGGACCAAATGACTTTGAAGTCTTTATCCTCTTGTTACGTCTAGGTTCATCTTTAATGAATTCCTCGTTTGACAATTACTAGTCGTAGCCTCAATTGGTCCCTTTAATGAGCCTGCTTCATGTGACATATTAGATGAAAAATTATTTTCAAAGAATGAAACATTCATTGACTCAATAGTTGTATTAATATTTACATCAGGAATCTCAAATTTATGAACAAGAAATCGATATGCACTACTGTTATGAACTACTCAATAGTTTTTGGTTATATCTTCACCTTTTTAGGTTTAGGAACTGCAACTTTTGCTAGACACCCCCACACTTTTAAGAATTTTATAGGAAGGTCTTCGACCTTGGTATAATTCATATGGTGTCTGATTAATTTTCTTATGAGGCACCTTGTTAAGAATATAATTATCATATAATAAGACTTCCCCCACAAGTTTTGGGGTGCTCCCGAACTTGATAACATAGCATTCATCATTTTTTTTAATGTTTGGTTTTTGCGTTTAGCTATGCCATTTGATTGAGGTGAATAGATGCAGTCGTTTGGTGAATGATTTCATGTTTTGCACAAAACTCCTCGAAAGGAGATTCATATTCACTACCTCTATCACTTCTTAGTGCTTTTATCTTTTTGCTAAGTTGATTTTTAACTTCATTATTATAATGCTTGAACATATCAATAGCCTCATCTTTACTTCTAATTAAGTAAACATAATAGTATCTTGTGTAATCATCAATAACAGTAGTAAAATACTTATTACCACATTTTGTTTGGACAAACTTTAAGTCACAAACATTACTGTGAATTAATTTAAGAGGTTTGGTACTTCTTTCAATTGACTTGAAGGATGTTTTTGCCAACTTTGATTCCACACAAGTCTCACATTTATGATTTGGATCAATAGACATCTTAGGCAAATCATTCAAATTAACTAATCTTCTAATTGCATCATAAGTAACATATCCTAGTCTAGCATGCCACATATTAGAAGACTCAAGCAAGTAAGAAAAATTTATCTCATTCTTATTATTAGAAGATGTGGGTACAATAGTTATTATTGAGCTTAAAAAGCCCATCACTCATGTATTCTTTCCATACAAATATCTTATTCTTAGTGAGTACAAATTTATCAGATATAAAGACTAACTTAAAGTCATTGTTGCTAAGCAAAGAACTGGACACTAGATTCTTGAGAATGCCAGGAACATGAAACACTTCATTCAAGGTGAGTTCCTTGTCAGATGTCATCTTGAGTGTCGCATTTCCACAACCTTCAACCTTTGAAGTAGAAGAGTTTTCCATGTAGAGCTGTTCATCATGCTCTATCTTCTTGTAAGTAGAAAAAATCAACTTATTTGAATAAATGTGTCGGGTGGCGCCAGTATCAACCCACTATTCTTTGGGGTTACCCACCAAGTTACATTCAGAAACCACTATAGAGAGGTTCATGTCAGAGACTTCCATTGAAAGCTTGTCCAATTCAATCATGTTTGTATGTGCATTAGACTTCTTGAAATTCTTTGGCCTACGACAATCTTTTGAGATATGCCCCGGTTTGCCATAATTGTAGCATTTGCCCTTGAATTTCTTCAATCCTTGATTTGGACCTTCGTCATTGTGTTTCCTTTTCTTGTTAGTCTTGGTTCCATTTTCAACTGTGCTGGCCTTAGATTCCATGGAATTAAAAACTCCACTTTTCTTCTCGGATTTACGGTATCCTCCTCGATCCTCAAGCGAACAATAAATTCTTCAAGTTTCATCTCTTAGCACTTATGCTTGAGATAGTTCTTGAAATCCTTCCATAGGGGTGGTAATTTCTCCACAATTTCAGGCACTTGGAATGACTCACTAAGAGACATACCCTTAGCATGGGTGTCATGAAGGATTACTTGAATTTCTTGAACCTGGGAGATAACAGTCTAAGAATCCACTATTTTGAAATCCAAGAATTTACCGACAATAAACTTCTTCGTGCCGGCATCCTTGATCTTGTACTTTTTGTCCAAGGAATTCCAAAGTTCTTTCGCAGTTTTGACTGCACTATACACATTGTATAATGCATTGTCTAACACATTGAGGATGTAATTTCTACACAAAAAATTCGAATGCTTCCAAGCATCCACAGTAACCACCTTTTTCACATTTGTTTCATTCTCATCAAGTGAAGGGACATATTCCTTAAGAAACTTTGCAAGATTAAGGGTGGTGAGATAGAAAAGCATCTTAAATTGCCAACGTTTGAAGTTCGAGCCATTGAACTTCTCGGGCTTCTCCCCATGAGACACACTCATGGTTGTAGGAACAACTGTTGTACGAACAACAGTAGGAGGAACATAATCATTTGAAGTTGTCATTTCTATTACACAAACAGAAGCAATAATTTAATACTAAAATCAACAGTCTAACAAAATACACAATTCTAATTTGTGATAAGTATAGTAATTAATGAAAGTAAAACAGTAACATAATACAAAATTCTGTTTTAGACTTATAACATTACTTAATCTAATTATAAAACACAAATCTGTCTTAAGATTGTTATGAAAAATATATGTATATAATTAGATTATATTAAACTGTATAAAAACTAACTTATGCACTAATCTAAACAAAATGAGTATAAATCAAAACTAGTGCATTCATAGGTACGCAGATTAACATGAACAATAAATAAGAAAAACCAGAACTTCAATCCGAGCCTTATGAAACATAATCTCCTTAAGACAAATTTGCTTCCTTTCGGTGTTCAAGGTCGATGAACAACTGTCTCATAAGATATAACGGATTTTACATTCTTAGAAGAAGCAGCACTTCAATTGTCAAGATTCCAGCAAACACAACTTGTGTTTATACTTGAAACGAACCAAAAGAATAATGCAACAATATGTATAGAGAGAGATAAGAAGTTTATTTATAGACCCTTAGTGGCTGTTTAGATTGCCTGAAAATGCATGGGTTGTCATTGTTCAGATTGAAGAGACACTCTTTAATTCTGATTCGCTTTTGGATCTAATTGATTTGATCCATGACCCGCATCGCTTCAAATAAATTATATCTTTTTGGCCCAAACCCGGTTGGGTCGTGGTGAGGAAAGCGGCGCACATGTGTGATAACAAAGGTAGTATAGGCACTCGCTCTGCTCACAAAAGTGTGGTACCCCTTAGGTCCCAACCCATGAAGCCAACTAGTAGTATATTAACTCATCAAAGTGTTGGTCTTCTTCCAATGTGGGATAAGCCTTATTTCACTATACCAATCTTAGTTTATTTCATCACTTCAAATATGTCACTTTGAGACATAATTTCTCTTTCAAATCTTAATAATTTTGAACAAATAAATATACCACGTTAATCTCCATGAGAACGCGTTTAACCTTGGTCCTAATAATTTCGAGATGTAGATCCCACTTTTATTTAAGCCTTAAGTTGCTCAAATAAACTTATTTAAAACCATTTTTTTTTTCCAACAGCAAATGGTATAGAATCACACAAGTACAAAGGTTTTGGCGAATGGTTGGAAGGAAGAGAAATTCGGAAATTGTTCGGAGGGCAGTTCTATAATGGAAAAGTGTTCGAGTTCGATAAGATATCAGGTTGGTACAGGGTGTTATATGAAGATGGTGATTTTGAAGATCTTGAGTGGCATGAGTTGGAAGAAGTGCTTCGGCCCCTGGATATTACAGTTCCATTGAAAACATTAGCATTGAAGATCATTAAAAAGAGGCAGAAACTCGTGCAAAAATTGGGGAAAAATGTGGCTAGATCGAGAAGTATCCGAGCCAAACATATGGGAGGTAGGGGAAAGACCATGGATGTGCTAGGAGAAGCTTCATTAACGAAGTCCACCATGGATGTGCTTGGAGAAGCTTCATTAGACAAGTCCACCATGACTCTGCTTGGAGAAGCTTCATTACCAAAGTCCAATGGTTGTTAAAAGGCAAGTGAGCATATGCGGTGCTGGAGGATCAATGAGTGAAGTCTGAAGTCATGGCAGGATTAGTAGAAACCTTGATAGGGACATTAAAGTTGCTAGATGAACTTGCAATTCCGAATTAAAGTGGGCATCCAAACAATCCTTGTTCTGCATAATTTTTCCAAGTCGTAAATTAATAGTTTTTTTATTTTTTGGTGAAGGTAATTATATTAGTAATGTTAACTGACTTGTCAAATGGTCTTAAGTTCAACAGACTTGTCAAGTGGTGTCGCATAGATCACTATTTGCCTAAAGACTTCCTATGTGGCTTGGGGAGTAGTCTACGGTACAGCCATTGACTTTTGTGGTACCATACCGAAAAATTTTGGGGCCTAAAGCTGAATAAAACTCTGCACAATGATGTAAAAATGGACACGTGTAAAGGTAAAGCAAAGACAACCGGAGTGACTTGTTGGGACTTAAACCGTACAACAATAATGGATGAAGGCTGTAGCATAGCAATGAGTGAGTTACGAAGTTTATGGATTATTTACAATATTACTTGCAAGATTTACAAGAACAATGGGTATAATAACAAAGATAATGGTATTCTTACAAAGTCAGTGGAACCAACTACAAAGGCAATGGAGTATTTACTACATTGGTAAAAAATGTACAATAGTAGTTGGGATGGATACAAAATTAAAGAAATATTTACAACCATAGTGGATAAATTTACGAGGATAATATACCTAAAGTCACATGAATGGATCGATCAATATGATATTTGATCGATCATTACATATTGATCGATCCAATAAACATATGATCGATCATTATGTGGTAAGGAGTGTGGGTTAAGAAAAAGGAATTTTTGGGGAAAAAAAAAAATTATTTGACCGATCAAAAATATGAATGATCGATCGACCTGTTGGGACTTAAACTATACAAGAATGATGGATGAATGTTGTACCAAATCAATGAGTGAGTTACGAAGATTATGGAATATTTATAATATTACTTGCAACATTTACAAGAACAATGGGTATAATAACAAAGATAATAGTATTCTTACAAAGTCAGTGGAATCAACTACAAAGGCAATGGAGTATTTACTACATTAGTAAAAAATTTACAATAGTAGTTGGGATGGATACAAAATTAAAGAAATATTTACAACTATAGTGGATAAATTTACGAGGATAATATACCTATAGGCACCTGAATGGATCGATCAATGTGATATTTGATCGATCCAATAAACATATGATCGATCATTATGTGTTAAGGAGTGTGGGTTAAGAAAAAGGAATTTTGAGGCAAAAAAATATATATATATATAATTTGACAGATCACAAATATAAATGATCGATCATATTGGCTCAATAAGGTGGTTTTACAAAATTATTGGGAAGTTAACGATATTAATATAAAAAGTACAAAATGAATTGTATAATTACAACAAGAGTAAGAAATTTTGAATATAAGTGGAACCAACTACAAAGGCAATAGATTATTTACAATATCAGTGATAAATGTACAATAGGAATTGGAACAAATACAAAAGTAAATACATTAACAACCATAGTGCATAAATTTGATCGATCGTGTATAAAAAATGATAGATCAGAAGTAGTACGTAAATTTGATCGATCAAATAAAACATATTGATGGATCATATTGTTACAGATTTAAAAGTGAATCAGAAGTAATAAAGTACTGGGGCGAAATGATCGATCGTTTAAAAATTTGATCGATCTTTTTAGTAATTGAATTCGATCGATCAAAAATATATATTGATCGATCATCGCAGATTTGCCCAGTAAATAATCACTGTGGATATCCGATCGATCGGTAAAAAAATTGGATAGGTCAGTTAGTTGTAATTGTAATCGATCGATCAGAATGATATATTGATCGATCAAATTGTTCCAGATTTCTCACGTGAATCAGAAGTAAAAGAAATACTGGGGATATTTGATCGATCGTTTAAAAAATATGATAGATCAGTATGTATTTAGTTAATTAGATCAATCAAATATTTATATTGATCGATCAAATTGTTGCAGATCATAAGTACTGGGGACATCTGATCGATCAAATTGTTCCAGACCATAACCCATAAGTACTGGGGACATTTGATTGATCAGATATTTATTATGATCGATCAAATTGTTGCAGATGTTAAGAACTGGACATATGATCAATCAAAATTGATCGATCAAATTGTTCAAGATCAGAACTCATAAGTACTAGGGACATCTGATCGATCAGATATATGTATCTGATCGATCAAATTGTTGCAGATCTTAAGTAATGTGACATATGATCGATCAAATATTTATATTGATCGATCAAATTGTTCCAGATCAGAATTCATATTGACTGGGGACATCTGATCGATCAGATATGTATATTGATCGATCATTGAGTTATTGAGGTAGAAGTTGAATGGGCAAGTGGGAATTTGATCGATCGAAAGTAAATATGACCGATCAGTTATTATGTATTTACGTAAATGCCCTCAAAGAGGAATTGATTGAAGCGTTGTAATGGGGGTATTGTAGTAAATTAACATCGCAGTATCCACAAATAAATCCCAAAATCGCACGAAATTAGCCCTAATCACTCGCGCCAACCGAAGCCATTCAAAATCCATTCCAAATCCTAAAAACCAATTCCAAATTCTACAAAATCCAATCAAAATCTCCGAATTCTATAAACCCAAAATCGCCAACCACCCGAAGTACCTTTCATGAGATCGGGTACACAAATGCGATGCCTACACACACTACTTCCATTGTGAATCTTTCATTGTTCGTTGTGAATCTTCCATTGTGAATCTCCCATTGTGAATCTCCCATTGTGAATCTTCCATTGTTCGTTGTGAATCCCTTTGGAGCTTTGCTGATGTCGGGTGGAGAGACGAAGAAACGGAAGAAGGTGGCTACGGGGGGCAGTGCTGGCAATGCGAAACTGTTTGTGGATAAAGATGCGAAGAGGTATGATACATTCATTCTTAAACGTCCTCTTATACTTGAGCGTGGTGTTTACCTTGATGAGCTAATAGGAAGTGTGGATTGCCCTGAAATACTTCGGGCTCGAAAATGAGATCCTTTGTTTGAAGTGAATGTGGAAAATAAAGCATATGTTGATCTTGTTAGGTTTTTTTATGCAAATATTCATGACTACAAAGAGAATGAGCTGACATTTAAGACAATGGTTAGGAAGAAAGCCATAACTGTTTCTCCTGATCTTATCTCAAATATAATAAAAATTGATAGCCCAGTCATTCCTGAGAATTCCATTGTCTTTCCATACTCAAGTAAGGAGCAGGTTCCCGAAATGTCGACGGTTATTCGACATATTTGTATTGGGAGTGTCCCTTGGGTGATGAGAAAAGCAAAATTGCTCACATTGACCTTACTCTAACGTTTAGGATGATAAACCAAATTGTTGCTTGTAATATTCATCCAAGGGGGCATACTGCTGAGATTGGTTACGATACGGCCCAACTATTATATGCTATTGGTGAACATGGGGTTATTATTGATCTACCCTTTTACATATTCAACCATGTTCGCGAATCATCTACCGTCGAGGATTGCAGGCCATGTCTTCCATTTGCAATATTAATTACCAAGATTTTGAAGCATAATGGGGTTGAATTTCAGCATAATGGCAGTTTTATGTACCCCATGAATGCAATGGGTATGGGTACACTTAATAAAAGTGTGGGAGCGATTTTGGGTAAAGAGAAAAGGGTGAAGCGTGTGAAGCAGCCAGCTGCGGTGTCTGAGGTTGTGGGTAGTGAAGCTGGGCCTAGTCAAGGTGGTTCTGATGTTGGTACTACTGAGGTTCAACAAACACTTCAGCAAATGGTTGAAAAGTTGGAGGCCCGATTTGAAATGTTCGAGGATGAAATGAAGGGGTCGTTACACCGTCTGGAGTCAAAATTAGATTGTTTTTATAAGGACTTTAAAGAGTACATCAACAAATGACACGTTGGTTTTGGGGGTTTTTGGTGAATCTTTTGTTGTATAGTAATATTTGACATTTTGGAAAAGGTTGTTGTAGATGTTGGGTGGATGGTTGTTAAATATATTGGGTTGTTTTTAGAAATGTTGACATGTTGTAGCTGATTTTTTGGCCTCTTTTGCTGTTCAAGACCGGAGCATGTACTGAGTTATCTTCTCATAGCAGTCTGCCTATGTTTGGCACATTGCTTCTTCATCAGGATCAGTTTGGACTGGCTTCTGCAAGGAAAAGGAGACTTGTCATTTGTGACCAAATGGAAGGAGTTGGATGATGGAGGAGAGGTTTGAATGCTTGATGGAAGACTGGGTAGTTGATATGATTTGTCTAGTCTGTGTCTGGGTTGATAATGTGTTGAGCATGGGGTCTTGTTTGTGGTAGGAGGATAAGTTGCTTTGATACTTTTGAAGGATTAAAGCCAAACTTTTGTGATGATCTATATTATGGCAGATTGTCTGGGCAACTTTTATGTCTGGGCAGTTGGTCTTTATGCTTGGCTGCTGGACTGGTTTGCTGTATTGCTTTGTTTCAGTAGCTGTATGATATTCTGGCAGACTGCTGCTCTGCTATGACATGGGCTGTGAGCAAAGGTGCAGGAGCTTAGTTTGGGTACATAGCAAACCAGCTGGGACTGCATGGGTGTTGTACTGGTTTGTTTCTGATCTGGGGATTCTGCATGAGGAGCTGTGTGGGAGTTCAGGAGCTGGAGTGAAGATCAGAAGACACAATTTTGTAGCTTACAATGGTTTTAATAATCTTGAAGGATTAAAGCCATTTTTTAATTTTGTAGAACTGTTTGTTCTTTGCTTCTTGTAATTACTTATTCGATCAATAAAATTTCCACTTTTTGAAAGAAAAAAAAAAGAAGAAGTTGAACCTTCCATGCAACTTTAAGAAAGCTGCATTGTGGCGTCAGCTGCCGTAGAGCAATAGAGTGATTATCCCAGAATATTTCAATGGCCAGATGTGTACACGTTAAACAGTGCAAGAAGTATTCAGTGCAGTATGATAATGAAATCGTGGAATACTATGTAGCAAATAACTGAAGGCAATGAGACAATCACATGTAGTCGTGCTCACCTCAAAAATGTTTAAAGAAGTATTAATCTACTGCCCGTGCACAATTGAATCAAAAGTAGGGATCTTTTTTTTTTTAATCAAAAGGGAATTATATTTATTTATAATGCAAAATATTTACAAGAAACAAAGGAAAAGGCACAGACGCCCATCCATAACCAGTATAAAGCCAAAACTAACAATGCAAAGCCAAAAATACACAACATCAAACTCTAAAGTTTCAGCAAAACTCCCCATCACAGTCCAAATCCATAAGCACATATCAACAATAAAGAGCTTTTTATCTTTTTCCCTTGTTTCAAACAAATCAACACTTAATCATCCAAGACAAAAAGCTCCCCATCAGCAGCTCTTATTACCCCTTATCACCGAAGACCACCCTCTTTCTTTTTTGCAACACAGGGAGACTCTGTTGATCAGATGACAGAGCCAATATAACATCACAAGGCAATGTCAAACCCATTGGAAAATCAACCGAATTCCTACTCTTTACTGCATGCCCATCAAGACTATCAGCCACAACATTTGCCTCACGAAAAATATGCACCAATATATAAGCCAGACCCCTCAACAAGCCACTGATCTGTCTCAAATAGCTCAAACATGTCCAAGGACAGTCACAAATACCCAGAACATCATTCACCAAAATCAATGAATCACATTAAATTTCAAACCTGCAACAAGTCAAACCCTATGCCAAAACAAGTTTCAATCCATTGCACAATGCACATATATCCACAATCATGTTAGAGCACTCCCTTTATACAAAAGGAGGCGGCCACAACAATGCCACCCCATTCATTACGCACCACAGCTCCTCCCCCTGTAATCCCTGGGTTTTTCTTAGAAGCCCTGTCTGTATTAAGCTTCAATGATCCAACACCTGGGCTCGTCCACTGTACCCATCTACATTTTACTTTAACCTGACGAGATAGGTCAATCTGTAAAGCACTGAAGAATTCTTTTCCATTCTCATCATCCAGTGCCCCTCAACAGCCTTTGTCTATCCCTCAACAGCCCATCCCAAATTGGCTTTCTGCCTCCGGTATATCTCTTCACACCTCAATGTTTCATCCAACTAACCCTGTACCCTCTCCAGTATATCAATTGCTGTTAAAAAAATAAAAAAATGGATATCAAAACCATGTTGGTATGTACAGAATTTTCCAAAGTAAGTAAAAGGTGATAATGTATGAAACCTTATATCAGAGGACATTGTAATTGTAAGTTGGATTCCAATGGTCGTCTTCTTGAGTTGATGCCATGGGATGTTGGGAGCCACCAGGTTGTGAGAAGGGCATGTCATCATGTGGGTCGTCCGCATTGCACGTAAGCTGCGGACACTTACGAATAGTATGTCCAGTGCCACGACATTTACTACATCATCGCGGAGCTATTGGTAGGTTCTTCCGTACACGGCCCGGATTCCCTTTAGTTGTCACTGTCTTGGGATCGACGACACCAAATTTTATGTTCGACACAGTCTCATTATAATCTTGATGTGATGATGACACCTGTCTTGCCTCGCGTGTATCATGACGTTGTTTCATGCGGTTGGTTACTGCAGTTATTGTTGTTCGAAGTTCCTGTGTGTCCTCATGCAAATGTGTTGCGTAGTAACACATCCGGCTACACATTGACATTAATCCAGCATATCGGCAAGAAATTGAAATGGTTCTTGACGTTTGAGGCACAGAGGTCGGTGGGCAAGCTGATTTTGCAGTAATTGTCCATCGCTTTACAATAGTACTAGGAGGGAACTCTGTTATGTGTTCAGTTTTCAAAAATGTAATGATGTGTGAGCAAGGAAGTCCAACAGATTGTAATTTCAGGCAATTGCATAAGATGGTGTGATTCTGATAATCATATATCACATTCCAACTGGATGTTAGTTTTGTGTACTTCAATAGATAATAACTGGAATGAGTATTGTGTTGAATTTTTTGGACCACGAAGAAGAGTCCTTCGGCCTTTATATGATCCCGCACTTTAAAAAAAATGGACCTGGTATACAGTGATGCAGCGTGCTGCTCTAAGCAGCGTAGTGAAGTGGTCAACACTGGTGTACTGTTTTCAGAATAATGGTTGTCATAGGCTTCGGTCTCTCGGATTCTTGAGACACCCCTATCATACTGTCTAACAAACTCATACAAACGAAGCCTTGTTTTCAAGAAACGATTCAAGTAACCATTCAAGCTTTCTGAGCGTTGCGTGCTTTTGATGCCGCCAAAGAAATGACCCCGCAAGAATGCTTCAGCCCATTTCCAACGCTTTGTGTACACTTCTGATATCCAGTTGTTATCCTCTAGGCCAAATGAATGTACCATTGATTCCCACATAACGTCAAATTCCTCAGGTGTACATCAGCAGCACATATAGTTCTTGAACTCGCGAAGAAAATTTTCAGCATGAATATTTTGAAGCGCATTTCTCTCCAAATGCCAGCTGCATAGTCTGTGTTTTGCACGTGGAAAAATTCTTTTGATTGCGGAGGCCATGGACTTGTCCCCATCGGTGACAACTGATATAGGCTTTTTATTTTCCATTGCATCCAGAAATGTCTCCAACACCCACACATATGTGTGTCCACGGTCTCATATGAAAGTAATGCACATCCAAAAATGCAAGTAGCATTGTGGTTGTTTACACCTGCAAGTATGACAAATGGCTTTTTGTACGCATTGGTGCGGTATGTTGTATCGAATACCAATACATCACCGAAACATGAATAGTCAACACGAGAAGTTGAATCCGCCCAAAAGAGGCAATTCAATGAATTATCATCTTCAACACTGTACCTGAAATAAAATAATGGGTCTAACTCCTCTTTCGCGCTCAAGTATGCTAGTGCACCTTCAGCATCCCCATCGATCATTTCCTCTCTTCTTTGGCTTGCAACAGCGTTGTACAAATCCTTTCGCGTAAAGTCAACATTTTGGTAGCCGCCAGCTTGATGCAACATAAAATCTCGTATTTGGCTAGTGCGTATTCCAACACTGTGAAGTGCTGTTGCTTGCTCTATGTCTGGGCTTTGAACACGGTGGTGGGACCGAAGGAACGACACTCCACTCGGTGGAACCAACGGATGATTATGATCATTCACGAACTCCTTTACTACCCAAGTTTCCGAATTTCTGTCATACTTAACGCGGAATACCGCCAAACAACCGACTCGAGTTATTCCCCTTGGTTCCCGTTCCCTTTCTTCTCGGTCTAAGTATTTTGCAGCTCGAAACCCTTGTCGCGAACATACCCACTTCCTTGACACCGGGACGTGGTTTTTGTCATATTTTAAGTCATCTTTCCTGACGCTGAAACGTACAAACTTAGCGTATGTGTTATAAAAATTACCTGTTTCATCTTCCGAGTTAAACTTCATTTCACTGACTTCCTCAGCTGATAAGTCTTGTAAAGCTTTTTCCATTTCAAGGGATTGTAACATAGCCGAAGTTGATTTACCGTGACGATGCCCATATTTACCATTGCATGTGTCAAACTCATAAATTTCAGTATCATCAGGTGTTTCATTCAAGTCTATAACGACATGCTTTCCCTTCTCTAAGCTAGTACGAGCCATTTTATGCGTGAAACCTAAAATACATATTTTTTATTTATTATTATTATTATAATTATTCATTTCCAAAAATTGAAAATTATGGGAAAAGTAAATGAAAAAAAAATTGTTGTTGGACATATATTTATTAAATTAATTGAATTACTGTAAGGAACACATAATCAAACGTTATTCTAATGTATTCAAAATAAATGACATTCAAAATAATTGGTATCATGTATGACATACCTGTGGGATTTCCTCTCCTCCTCTCATGCAGATGTAGATATTTAAGCAAGGTTGTGTTGTTAGAGTTGGTTTACGGCTATTACAAATCCTTTTGCCTACCCAAATGGTAATTACAGGTAGGTGAGGCTCAGTAAATTCAGTCTTGTATGTGGTTGGAAGTTATTAAAGTTATGCAATAAATTACAATTAAGGTTGCATGATTTTTCATCAAAATTGTAACCCAGTTACCACAATTGAGTTCAAATACACTCATAACAGTTGTAAATCCTATGGGTGTAACTAAATACAATATATATAGTTTTTGTTTTTTTTTTTTGGCATTTAAAAAAACAAATTTCTGGATAACATTTTAATAGTTATTATTACGATATTATTATATTAATGTTATTAAATGGATAGACGAGTATTAAAAGGGTTGATAGGAATCACCTGAAAATTAACTACTTAATTCCAATTATAAATTTTTTTTGATGAATTATATTACATGTTATGTTAGTTGGAATATAGTAATATTTTATTTTAATTATTAAAATCGAAAATTTTTTTTTTATCACATTGCTCGATTTGTAACCCCATGTATGAAATTTTAAAAAACAAAATATGATAAAATAATGTCATATTAAAAATTCAAATTTAAAAAAAAAAAAAAAAAACCGGCCATTTGCCCGCCCAAATCCCCCAATCGTTAACCTCCATTTTTTGCCCTTTTTTCTCTCTTAGTCTCTCTCTCTCTCTCTCTCTCTCTCTCTTTCTCTTAGTCCTTTCAAAACTCCTTCTCTCTTCCCTCTCTCTCTGCGCAGCAGTTCGACGGGTTTCTTGCCCATTTCGGCAACGGCGATCTCCCATCACCACAGCCCAAAAGACAACTAGCACATTCGACCTTCTCTTTCACCGTCAATCACTGTCAGATCCATCGCCAAAGCCCTCCCAGGTAATTCTCCCTCTTCTCTGCTGCTCTCTCACACACGCACGCAACCCCCCTCCTACAACACAAAGCTTCCCCTTTCTGCGAAACCCCTCCATCTTCCCCGTTTGCGTAACCCACTCCGAAACAGTACCCACAAATCACAACACACAAATTAGTCTTTTTTGTTGTAGAAAGTGATAAAAATGGGTTATTACTTGTGAGGGAAGATGGCTTTATTAAAGAGAGTAATTTATTAACATGATATATGGTGTGAAACCATTTCTCTCTTTAAACTTTTAAAGGTTTGTATTGGTTAAGTTTTAATTAAATGTTAATTATTGTTTAGTCGTGTTGTATAAGAAAAGTTTAATGGGTAAATCAACAATGCATTACTGATGTTGTACCTTTTGTTTAAGATGTTCAGGTTTGAATTGAATTTGAATTAAGTTTGTTATACATGGTTAGTTTTAAATTTTAATGTGTTATTATTTTTATTGCTTAAAGAGGTTTACAGGTTTTGAGATTGGTGTTAATTGCATATCTGGTGGTGTTAATTTGGCTTGAGCATGCATTGTGGGCTTTGTCTCTGTGTATGTTTGTGGGTGTGTGTATGTTAGTGGCTGAGATGAAATACTATAATGGGTATCACTTTCTAGGGATAATAGTGTGGTCATTTGTTTTGCCAAATATCACTATCATTCTTTAATTGATATTGATAAATTGGTATTCATTTTTGTGTATAGAGGATTGAGTTTTATGTGAAATGCAATGGCATTACAAGAATTTAAGGAATGTGCTAGTGAGTCTGGTAGTCTTTTAGCTGTAACTGAATGAATTAAGATTTTTTTGGGAAATATATACATTTAACAACTTGAAATCATTTGAATTTTGCACTGGGCGTTGTACTGTGAATTTGTGATGATGTTGTGATTTTTGTGGCGTGCATGAAGTATCACAAATGCGATGTTTCAACGATTTGAGATTTTTTTATGCGGTTAGTAATGCCCAATTCGGGGTCACAGGAGTGGCCTTGGACTGCATTTATAAATGTGGAGGTTTATGGGTAAGAATTATGATTGTGGAAGTTGTGTAGAGTAAAATTGCATGGGCACGAAGCTTGAGCTATTTTCTCAAGCTCTCTGTGTGCTTATATGTCCTAATTCATTGATAGATATCATTTTATCATTTTATACATTGTATTGAAGTTGCATTTTGCATTACTACATTTAAGATTTTTCAATTGATTGCTATTTTTTTAATTAACGCGTACAAAAACACCTAAAGACACAAACACTCAAACACAAACACCCACAGACACAAACACTCAAACACATTGACTCTGCAAGTCACTAAATAACAGCATTTATATTTACTTACACTCACCCATTAATGTAGCACTCACACACAGTCCATACAACATTTGCGTGTGTGTGGTAGCATGCTTGGGGGTTGTATCTAATTTTGGAGTTTTATTTGAGAAAAACAAAATTGATATTTGTTGCTTATATTATTTTCAGGTATGTATGGAAGCATGCTTGGGGTTATTTTTTAGTGAAGTTGTATGTAGATAACCTTCAAGCTTTTGATCCCCGTTAGGCTTATAGTAACCCAATTTTCATGTGTTTCTCACTAATAAGCAGATTTGTATACAAGTCGATATTTTTTTAAGTCCTGTTATTTCAGTATAACTCTGCATCAAACACAATGTAAAGACATTTGATTGGGCTTACATTATTTTATATGGTATTTTTCAAAGTTGTTATTATATGACAACATAATTGCACCAGGGTAAAGAGAAAACAAGTGGTTGCTACTGCCACGGCCGGGAAGAGACAAAGACGAAGACGGGCGGATAGTATAGGCCAGACATCTGCAGAAGTATGTTATACATTCTTACATTTAGTTATGTAGACCATTATGCATATAAATCATTAGTTTATTCTACTTGACATGTACCGTTCCGTATTAATTGTTCAATTACTTAATGTGTACAACATTATGTGGGGACCAGATGTTCACCTAAAAGACTCAAAAAATTCGCATCAAATCTAAATGCCGCACAAAAATAAGCCATCATCGAAATTGGCTTGGGAGGATTGCTCAACATAGGATGCACATATATCAGGCATGATTTGTGTGCATGGTTGGCTGGACGATTTGATCCCCAGCGGTGTGCTTTCAACTTGTATGGCAAATGGGCGAAGTTCAGCCCCCAAGATGTAACCTACATACTAGGTTTGCAATTTTCAGGGACAAATGTGGTCACAACGGGTACAAAGGACAACATTAAGGATCTTTGTACGTCTATATTTAACGGACAATCGGAGGTATCTTTGAAACATTTGTCGGAGCGCCTTAATTCAATCACAGATGCCTCTGATGATTTTATAAGGCTGCCTGTTTTATATATTATTGCTTGTATGCTTCGTCCAACAATGAGAATAACGATAAGTGTTGCTGCATTACACTCTGTTGTTGATGTACCTTCATTAAGACATACAAATTGGTGCAAGTTCGTATTTGATGGAGTCCTCGAAGGCATTACAAAATTTCATGCATCCGGTCGGGGATCATTGGGTGGCTGTCTTGTAGTTCTGATGGTAATGTACTTATACAGGACGTGTTTGTTAATGTGTATGTTGTATACCAAGGGTAAATAGTGTATTATGGTCTTCGATTTCGTTTGTATGCAGGTTTTCTATCTTGAACGAGTTACACCGAGAGGTCAAGCCATCATTCCTATGGTTTTTCGTGAGGTCCCCCGAATTGGAGAGTGGGGTGACAGCGATGTCAGTAAAAGAATGAATGATATCCTGCATTGTGGCGGGTTCAATCTGGACGAGGTATACATTTTATAAATGTAATTTTTTTTTCATATGCACTATTGTATGGTATAGTCTTACATAGTATTTGACGCGCATATTCCATTCGTTTTATGTATGTAGTTGGATGTTTTTGTGGAGGAGGAGATCATTGATGATGCACTTGGTACTGCATCCCAGCAAGAAGTGTCTGACGTATGTAAATATACCATGTATAATGTATATATTTCCCAAATAAGCCTAATATTTGGCTGCAAATATTTGACTGTACTGTGACTTATTACGTATATTGTTTTTAGGATTTGCGGATAAGAGTTAGAAGACTTGAGGTTCTTGCAGATCGCATGGAAAAAAAGTTTGATACTTTTGCATCACACTGCACAACTACGTTGTATGTGATGGAGAAACGACTGGGTGAGATAGGACAGCTGATGTCCCAATTTCTTGATAAATCGGGGACTGCGAAGGATGTCACACATGAAATGGGGGGAAATAACGAAGAAGATGAAATTGATCTGACGAAGGTGTGTATATCATCTGTTGTACTGGCGAAACCTTAAATTTGTTGTTCAATGTATAACGACATCCATTACTACTGACTTGTTGACGTGAATTGACAATTGCGAACTTTATATTTTAGGTTGATTTGGATGATCCAGATGTTGTAGAGGGACACCAACCAGATGAAGTATGATATATTGATTTTTTGTATTAAAAATTCAACATGTGTTTTCAGGTGAGTGTCATTTTGAATGAATTATACGCTAAATTGCGTTGTAGATGGCAGATGTGGTGTTCCCAAGAATAACCCATATCGATGATGATGTGGAGCGCGCAATCTACATTTACATATTTAACAAAAACTTGCCATCTGAGTATGTGTCGTTGTATTTTTGATTTTGGCCCAGCCTATTATGCTTAACGTGTGTGCTAGTTGTATCGTTTTCCAATGCACCAGTGCATAAAATTAATGCGTTTTTTTTTACGTCTAGTGAGCGTATGGTATCAGTTGGTGACCATGCTCCAGGCACGAGGGAGGTGTTACAGACCCTTGCCCCGAACCAATGGCTGAGTGGAATTGTTCGTGAAAGTTAATTTTGTTGCTGTTATTGTTGTTACGTTATGAGAATGAAACTAAATTATCGTGTAAACAATGTTATTAGGTAATTGATATGTGTGCCTGCATAGCTCCGCAAATGGGACGATGGTACTTACCTACAGTCTTCTCTGTAAGTATATGTTTTCATCATTTATGCACAATTTTTAGTTGCATTATGCAATAAAAAGTTCGGGTCATGTGACAAACAAATTAATGGGTGTTTGCTCGTGATTGTATGCAGCAACAAGCCATGGGAATGCAGGAACAAGCAATGTCAAACCACAGCACCCGCAGTCAAGGTGCAAGGGTAACTAAGAAAAAAAAGAAGTTTAATCGCCTCCCACTCCCTGATTTTACAACAACTACGAAGGTAGTCTATATTGGTTTAATTCGTTTTCTAATTGTTTTTAAGTTAGTCTATATTATGAATAATTGTTTTTTTGTATGTAGATTTATATCCCAATGAACGATGAAAAATTACATTGGTATCTACTTTTTGTGGATATAGAGGAGAAACAAACATTCATACTCGATCCTCTGCCAAATCCAAAAAGAAACAATGTTCGACGCACAAATGCGAATAGAGTTGTAAGATACTTATTGTTTTCATTTAGCATATGATACTTGTCAACAAATTTGTGTATTTGGCCAATTACATTCCAAACTTGTTTTGTAGATTGAGGTGTTGGACGACATTCTTGCAACTAGGGCGGCCGATATTAAACACAAATTGGGCACGTTCCAGGTTGTTAAACCGGCATGGATGCCCAAACAAGACAATGGTTATGATTGCGGAATTTTCGTTGTGAAGATGATGCAATCATTACATTTGGGGCAAGGTTTTACAGTAAAGGTGAATAACAATAAAATTTCCGTGCCGACATTGCTGAATATCTTTAACAATACTACAATAAAAAAAGTGTTATGTGTAATGGTACACATTTGTTAAATGTAGGGTAGGAGTAAAGACATTCGAACGGAGGTGGCTATTTACTTGGTCACTGCTGAGGAGAACACGTTCAGAGATAGAATTATACATATTGCACTACACACACCTTGACGTGTTTATTGGTTCATTGGGGAGTCGAGGAAGACACTTGTATCTGATGGTGGTGGACAAACTGATTACATTCTTTGTTTTGGTTCATCTGTACAGTTACAGTTTTAGACAGATGTATATACGGTTCTGCACATTTTAATCAATATTGAATTGAATTTGTAACGGTGGATCTGTATTTAGGCAGATGCATACAAACAAATCAATTATACTAGCTTTTGACTTGCATTAGCCAAAATGTTTAAGAGTTTGACAACGTGCTCATATGAACATTATTTATGATTGCAGCGTAGCAATTGCATGCCTCAAATTAGGTCAAGCATGTGATTGTTTGTTTTGCTGATAAATAATCAGCTATAGTTGCTGCAAACATTGTTGATGTCCTGGGTAGTAGTGGTGCTGATTTGTGTTTTTGGCTTGGTTGTTTACAGGGCAAAACATATGACTGGGTGTCCTGGAAGGGAGGTGCTAGTGGTGGTGCAGCTGGTGAGTGATTTAAATGCAATAAATTTGGGCGTTGACACGACATATTGTCTTGGTAGTAATGTTCCTCCAGATTATGGAAGTGGCAATGTCACACCTGGAAGATATGGTGGTGTTCCAAAACAACGTATTCATGGTTTTTGACGCATTCATGCTTTTGCAGCAAGATACACCTCAGGCCTACTGTAAACATTAGGTTGGTTGTGTTAATTGGCCAGCATGTGTTTTATGTAGATTCAGCAGCTGGTTAGAGGTCTTGATAGTGGAAGTGCTTTTGGGCTGAATTTATTTTTGTCTGAAGTCCTGTGGTGAGTGAGGTAGGAGCTGATATGTGGAGGGGTATTGGAGTGCTGGTTTCTGGATGCCAGTACTGCCAGTCTGTTTCTGCATCATAATATGCATCATGGTCTGCTGTACAGAAGGTGGGTGCTGGTATGCTGATGATCTGGACTGCAGTGGCTGAACAGGAATTTTTTAACGGCTTTGATTGTAACAGTTTGCTTGTTTTTGTGAAGCTGTAACTGTTTTCTATTGTAACAGGTAGGCGAGTTTTTTGATTCTTGTAATTTTGGAGTTTAATTAATAAAATTTTTTATTTAAAAAATATATATATATATATATTAATTTTTTTTTTAAAAAACAATGCCATTTCTTTTTTCCTTTGTTAAACCCTTCTGGTCCTCCCAGCAGGAGGGAGGGTGGGAGTTGCTTCATATTTGGATATGATTTTCCTTTCTAAACCCTAAATTCTTTATAAGAGATAAATTAAGTGAGGATTAATTCAAGTGGTTTGGACATATTTATAGACGGTCTATTATGACAATGGTAAGGTATCTGAGTGGAATTCTAATGGTTGGAATTTTGATAGAATATCTGAGTGGCTTTCTCCTCAATTACAGGCTGATATTAGGAATGCTGGCATGGTGTGGTCTGACAATGTTGACAAGAGAATCTGGAGGCATTCTAATTCAGGTGCCTTCTCAGTTAAATCTGCTTGGTTTTAGATTAGGAAAAAGGGTACTCAGAATACTATTGCCAAGTGCATTTGGTCTCAAAAGATGTTTCCTACTGCACAGTTGTGTTCTTGGAAAAATTTTCAGAATGCTTTAACTACTGATGCAAGAGTACAGAAGGTGGGCGTGAAGCTTGCTAGTAGATGCAGTCTATGTGAAATGGATGAGGAAAATGCTGCACATTTATTTGTTAATTGTTCTTTTTCTCATGCAGTGTGGAGGAAACTTTCTATTGCTATGGGATTTGGTATTGTTGAAGGTGAAGCTCCCTTATGTAGGTTTTTGAGACTGATGACGTGTTTTAAAGCTCTGTCATTGAGCCAAAGCCTGATCAGAGGGGTTCCTATGTTAGTCTTTTGGGCGTTATGGAAAGAGAGGTGTAGAAGGAGGTTTGAGGGAGTGAGTTTGAATGCTTTTGGTATTTTCTCACAGGTGGTCAATGCATTAAGATGGCAGGCTTTTATAATGAAACCTAAGAAAGTGGATGACTATAAAGGAAAGGAGTGGATGAATGACCTGAAAATTGTTTCTGAATTTTCAGTCACAACAAAAGTAATGTGGATAAAATGGGATCCTCCTCCCGTGAATGTTATGAAATTGAATGTTGATGGTGCTTCTAAGGGGAGAAGTGGCCTATCTGGAGGTGGGATGGTGCTAAGGGATTACAAGGGCATGTTGTTCTTGTTGCAGCTGCTTTCTATGTAATTGGATCTAATATGCTAGCTGAGTGTAGGGCAATGCTTGATGGTCTAAAACTGATTAAGCAGTATGGTCTGGAGAGTTATTCTTTTATTCTTGAATCTGATTCTAATGTATTGGTTCAGATGATATTGAGGAATACATGTATTCCTTGGAGGGTCAAAAGTATTTTGGAGCAAATTTGGAAGATTCTTGATGGCTTACAGTTCCAACTGAGACATGTGTATAGAGAGGCTAATATCATTGCTGATTTTTTAGCTTCTTTTGCAGTAACTTCTGGAAGGTACTCTGATTTCTCTGCAAATGGTGTGCTACCACTTGCTGGAATAGTTCTTTTACAACAGGATCAAAGCATGTTGCCTACTGCTAGATTAAAAAAGATTCTAATCTGTGAGCAAAGGCAGGGGGTTGGTTGATAAGTTTTTTGTCTGTTCAAGGTCTGCAGATTCACTCTGTAGCTGGCAGATGTGTTCCTGATGGTGCAGATTGCAATGTTCAGGGAAGGGATCAGGTTTTATTGCAACATGATCAGCGGGGGATCAAGGCAATTTAAAAGTAACTCATGCCTAATTAATTCCATGGAAACATGCAGAATATACAAGTACAATATCTCAATCACAGGGATAATGTCTAGATTAAATCCAAATTCAAAAACAATGTCCAATTACACAGTCCAGTTACACATTCATCTCTGTTCAAAAGAGATTTTCTCTCAATCTCTCAGAATTGCAGAGGAAATTACTTGTACTGAGTAGCTGGTTCTTTTGTCTGTTTGGCTGATATTCTGATGTTGTTGGACTCTGCCTTGACTTTTGGTCTTCTGCATGGTGGAACTTGTTTTTTGCTGGATCTGGAGGCTTCTGTTATTATGTGTTGTGGAGGAGGATTTAAAAAAGAGTTGTGGATGAAGCTTTTCCTGTGTCTGGTTTCATTCTCTGCTTAATGGGCTTTTTGGAGGTTCCTTCTTCTGCATTTCTTGGTGGTGGTCTGCTTCGTAGGAGTCCTTCCATCTCCTTTTCCATTGGTTCTTCAATAATCAGACGCTGATTCAACATTGCTGCAAGGCTTTTAACTTCTTCCCAAATGGTTGGTTCATCTTCTGATCTATCACGGTATATCAGGTTTCTTTCTGGTACTTCCCCTAGGTATTTTTTGGGGTATTTTGACTTACGGTTGTCATCTAATGTCTCCCCTTTTCGCTTCATTGGTTATGGAAGATGCTGAAGATGGTGAAGCCTTCTCTTTTAGTGTTTCTCTCCAGACGTTGGGTTTTCTGAACTTAGTCTCTGGGTTTCATTCATCTGTTTTGGGGACTTAACAGCTACCCAGCCGTCTTTCTTTTCGACTTCTGAACCAGAGTCTCCTTGTTTTTTGAAGAAAGATCAACAGTCTATTAGAAAGGCAGGGCTTCATATTGATAAGGAGATTGGCTTATCTGCTAACTTTTCAAGTTTCTTTATCAGATTTGCTCGTAGCTCAAGAATTATCAGTTGATCCTCTCAGCTCAGTTCATCCTCATAGCTCAGATCTGCCGTATGAACACATGGGTCAGGCTCTCTTAGCTCGTCTTCCAGCTCCACAAAGCTGACATCTTAGCTCATTTGATTTATGTGTCTCCCAGCTCCACAAAGCTGTTGCATTGGACTATTCAGCTCTTGTTTTCAGCTGCAAATGATTTCTCAGGAGCACATTTATTAGAGCTAGGCCATTAATTTCTGCTTTCGGTTTTGTAGGCAGATTTTGGTTTAGTTTTGATTACTCATAATGTAATTAGGATTGGTTTAATCCATTGAAGGATTAAAGCCAACTTCCACACTTTAGAACTTTTTTGTTCTTTGCTTCTTGTAAACTCTTCAATTTTTTGAATAAATTTCCTCTTTTACCAAAAAAAAATGTTCGCGTGATGCAATTGTGCATGTTAATGCATGTGCCACTGGTTGGGCAGCGAAGCATCGGTGTCAAGCTCTCTTTAGGTCACTTATATCGGTTTCAATATCTATTTACGTCAACTAAAATTTAACAACACGTGTTTCTCCGCATCCAATGAGACGCGTATCAAGTATTCACACGGAATGACTTGACTCACTTCAAACCCACTGCAAACTTTTTCATTACAGAAAGATATACTAGCTTTTGATTGCACAGATCTGAAAAAGTAACAGTGATTCAAGATTCTTTTCATTATACCTCTATTCACGGTTATTACCCCTATGTACTAGCTTTTGACTTCACACATCTGAAAAAGTAAAAGTGATTCAAGAATGATTTTTTGACATATTATATTGTCTTGAAGGATTAAAGCCATCATTTTGGCTAAGCTATTTCTTGTTAACAAGTGTTGCTTCTTGGTATTTTGGATCTACTCAATAACATGTATCTTTTACTTAAAATTGTCCACATTGTATTCCAGTATATAAATACCGACTACATAAGCACATTTCATTCAACAAAAAACATTGTATTCCAATAAATACATCCTGCCTAACAAAGCACATTCCAGCTCTCAAGCAACTTTGTATTCCAATATATACATCCCGTCTAATAAAGCACATTGTATTCCACTATATACATACCGAACTCATTCTCACATTCCTGATAATATACTTCTACATTTCCCCGGTTCTATCCCTCGTTCTCGGGCCTTATGTATGAGTTTGTTGCGAACTTTGTTGTCAACGTGAGTAGCTAATGAAAACGCGAAGTTCATTCGCATTTCGATCGAATCTTCCTGCGATAACATGATACCAACTGGTTAACAAAATGCGCTTACAGGAGGGATATAAACAAATTATAGAATTACAATCGCGACATGTCGTAGGTTGCCTATGTTATATATTTCACCTTATTGTTAAATCCTAGACAAAGCACTGGAGCCAGGATCATCTTGACAACAAACATTCCACAATCATATGGATTCCTTTGACGTGGGGCCCAAGCCGGTGCGGACAAAGTGAATGTTCCCAAATAAGGTTGGTAGTTATGTTGTGTAGCTTCAAGGACATCATCTAATTCAAAGACCACATTATGCACAACATTCAGTCGAGTAGAAATATCGTCACCAGGAAGCGGGTCCAACAAAAGAGCTTTTTGTACAGTTACGTCAATGACGCATAGATACCAATGGGAGTTGTTCTCGTTGATCGGGATGTATATCTAAATTTGTTTACACAGCAAAACATTGTTAATAAGCGTGGATCAATGTAACTAATGTTAGGCCTTTGAAATCAAAAAAGATTAATTATATGGTTAATACAGACCTTGTCACAGTATGTAAAATCTTTTATGTACTTCTCATTCGCAGCACACATAGATTGAAGCAAACCTTTTTTACTTGCACTGTCAGCCGTTCCAACCCGAGCCAGTGCCTGTTGCTGAATACAACAAACAAATTTATAATCAACATATTGTATGTATTTTTTTAAAAAAATAAAATAATTAGGTCCTACAAATAAACACAATTTTATTACCGAGAACCACGTGGGTAGATACCACCTCTCTAACCCAGGTTTTGGATTTGTCTTATCTTCATTAGATAACAAATTGTGCGCCAAGTCCACAATCTGTGACAGTCATTGGAAAAATACAAAAGTAAATTGCAAGTGGTTTAAGTTATGGTACCGACGTATGGATAAAATTTTAAAAAAATAAAAAATTGTTCCTAATTTTCCAACCGAATCAAGTAACCACTGCTTTGGTAATAGTGTCATGAGACAGTGGCGTCCAACATGGTCATGTTCAAACCTAATTAAATCCTCTCTGTTTAAAAAAAATAATAAAAAAATTAATATTACACACAAAAAATAAGCATACAAATACTTTCGCTCACATAGTAATTCATTTTTTAAATTGTATCAATGATTACATTTAAAATAAAGATACCTCATGTCAAGATTCTTGTCAAATATGTAATTCAGAATCAATTGCTTATCTTCAGGATACAGTATGTCTACATTTGCATATTCCTCAACGTGCTGTGGAATACCCAAAGTAGAATCTGAAATCTGTTAACACAATCTGTGACATTTAACTACCATTCAAGTTTGTCACATAATAAATAATGGAAAAAAACATACCTTATGAATTTCAGCAACTGATGCACTATTACAAGACAATTTCAGTTTGTTAGCATGATTGTGCGGAGTCTTGTACACATCGATCGATGCCTTGTTATCATAACAATTCATGTTGTAACCGCCCTGTGCAAAGATAATTTGAACATAAACATGTAAAAAAAATTGGATAATAATAATAAATGATGTCAGAACCTTAGGCATTAAATGTTTATGCATGGAATCGTCCATTGGTTGAATGTGATTCGGAGGATTATTCACCTCCCCCTTGCCCTCTTTGTTATCATCCTTCTTCACCCAACGATTCTGTGGTTAAATGGAGTAAAATATAAGTGAGGATAACGTATAATGTAATTAATTAATACAGTAAGTTTGATGTATGTTATACCTTTGGTTGTTCATATGGTGAAATCACATATTTGCTTGGCCTTCGTTTAGAATCTCTTCTTAGCTGCATTGGTGGGAACGATGTTTCGGTGCATGAGTAAGAAGCCTCTTGCATGTCACCAACGTCATTCTGTTTGTAACCGTCATTGTCAGTATTCACTGGCTGTCGCCGTGCCTCCTGGAATGGTTTTGGTGGTGGGGTGTGGATAGCGGCAATGGGTGTCCAAATCCGGTAGTCCACATCCACTTCATTCCGGGAATTGGCATTTATGCCTTCATTCAAGTCAATTTTATTTTTTTTCTCATCAACTTCTCCGACAGCAGCATCATTCTCTATGTCTTGGTAATTTGATGGTTTAGGAAACGATCCACCCATGAACATTTGCATCTTGTTAACCATTGACCCCACCATGCCAGTTAGGTTAACAATCGCATTCTCAATCCTAACCATTCTGGCCTCCCATTCCTACACATTTACACAATTAATCACGTGTCCTAAACTATTATAAATCAATGTGATTTCAGTATCATGGTATATACGTACCGGTGGTTTTTCATCTGATGTCAAAATAGATTGCTTCACTTCATGGGTGGATCGTTTACTAAGGTTTACTGTAGCGACTGGTTGGGGTTTATTCATGGTGTCGTCAAAAACTTTGCAAGTAACTTCTTGACATGCTAGTCTTTTGGACTTCTTCATCATGTTTACATGTTTCTTAATTTCCTCATCCCCCCATGCAACAATTCGAGGGTTGCTCCTACATGGTGGTTGTTTAACAAACACCCCTTTGGGTGTGACCCGCTCTAGATATACTATCTACATTAAAAAAATAAATGAGGTCATTCAGTAAAAGTTTTGTGAAACAAGCACAACATAAAAATACTAAAAAAATAAAGTGATGCCTTACCATAAGAACAAGTAAACATCCACTAACATTTTTTTGATCACGTGTTTGATATTTTCGTACTCCTTCAACCATACCATCAAATACAAATTTCGCCCAATTTCTCTTTCCTATAAAAGGAACGTCTACAACACTGTGAAGATACCCGCTGCTGATTGAAGTACGCATGGTTGGGTATAGAAGATGTCCAATAAGAAATAGCACAAAATATATCCTAAACTCATCCGAAGCCACTTTAAGTACACAAAGTCTCTCACTCACGTGTCTCAACGGGATATCCTTAACGCCATTGAATAATGAATTCCAAATGCCATGAATTCTTTCACTGGGCCCAGTAGTCTCCACGTCCAAGCCTTCGAAGCCTTCGTTTCTCAAACCCATGACACATTCAACATCCATGGCTGATAACTGAATAGCTTCACCGTACACATTTAATGTCAATGACACAGTGTCAAACCGTTCAATAAACCATGCACATAAACCCCGCTTCAATTCCCCACATTTGAGGCTTAAGATCCCCCCAAAACCAAGTTCTTTTATTGCAGCTTTTTGCTCATCACATAAAAGTCGTATCATTTTTACAATTTTCCCAGGCGAACACCTTGTACCAAGCGTCCCCTTTGATAATTTGTCAAAACATAGACAAAAATGTCAGTTGGAGAGGTGCAGTAAATGTAAACGATGAATTGTGAAAATTAACATCGAAATTATATAATTACCCGTACTGTTATTTTCCCAGAATTATCTTTCACACGATCATATTCACTCTTCGCATGTATAGATATTTCTTTGTATTTCTGTTTCTCACAATCTGCCATCTTCCTCCATTGGTCAGCCAGTTGTTTAATCACCTTATGAGTACAAGTTCAATTGGAAGACATTATTAATTTCACTATTTTCCAAACAATACTCGCTCGTTGTAACACAAATTATACCTCGCGTGTGACTTTTTGATCAGCGTTTCCTTTGATATTCTCCATTTGTTCCTTACTGTAATGGAAGTACAACAAATGCGTACATTATCAAATATACATTAACCACAAAATAATTGTACACTACAATACACAAATTTTTCATACTAGAAAAATAGCCATGCACCAGGTGGACGTTGTGCTTTCAAGCCTTCGGCCTTTGACTCCTGTGACCTCTTCTTCCCCCTGGAATATGTACCATAATATGAAGTCTGAAATGTGATCAATCTGAAATATATTCAACAATATAATCATATATTACATTACAAAAATCGCCAAATTGGACTTCTCAAATCTATGGCCTTGCTACTACCCTGCAAATAACACATCGTCTGTAGGTCAAATAAATAAGTATATGCTACACATACACTTCTCTAAACCATTCAGAAATCATTCTCAAACACACTCACTCACCAACACATTCATTAACAACTATAACATCATTACCAATACGTAAATGTTTGCAATTATGACACACACAGAGATGTCAAACACTGAAAACATACCATTTATAAAAAATAACATTTCATATATTCACTACTAATTTTATGATACCTTATTATGTATCTGCTCCTGGTCGTTAATCACAACAAGCCGATACTAAGACAAATGAGGAGGAGTGTACACACTTCTACGTAGACCAAAACAAACCTCTTTTGGAATACTGAAAGGGGATACTTATGACCTCAAACCCATATTGCGAGGAATAAAAAGACTGTGATGCAGAGGGAGGCATAGAATTCGGAACAAAGAAGATGGAATCGGATGAATAGGGGAGTGGTGATTTTTTGGAAGATAGAAAGAGGAGACCAGTGAGCTCAATGTTTAGAGGATGGAGGGAGCTGGGTAATGGTTTTTGGCGGGATTAAGAGGAAATAGGAGGGAATTGTTGTAGCTAGTTGTCACAACCTGATTGGTTGGTATGAAAATAAACACTAAACGACGTCACATGGTTCAGCCTGGGGAAAAAAAAATTACGATCGATCAAACTAATATACGATCGATCGAATAGTTTCAGCCTACCACATTTAACCCGCTAATATGAGGGACTGAAAAACCATTCTTTTGCTACAACAACACCTCTACCTTCATCTATCGCAAAATAAATGATCGATCATGAAGTGGCAAAATGTTAATGATAGATCGAATAACTAACTGATCGATCACTAACTTTCAGAATGTGACCAATTTAGATCTATCTAACTGATCGATCACTAAAATTTGATCGATCTTTAACTTGTTGATATGTACACGATCGATCATTATTCAGTGATCGAATAATCCATTACAATATTTGATCGATCTAATAAATTTATGATCGATCAGTATGTGCTAATGGGTAGCGTTTAAAAAAAAATTAAATTACATGAATTTGATCGATCAAACATATAATTTGATCGATCATATTGTCACAGTTGTTTCAATCAAAGTATTAAAAGTACTGTGGCGGTCTAATCGATCGTGTAAAAAAATGATAGATCAAATAAGTATTCTGTGATGGATCAAATTCGAGTTTTGTACATATTTGATCTATCATTTTTTTACACGATCGATCAGACCGCCACAGTACTTTTAATACTCTGATTGAAATAACTGTGACAATATGATCGATCAGAATATATTTTTGATCGGTCAAATTCATGTAACTCGAATTTGATCCATCACAGAATACATATTGATCGATCCAATTTTTCTAGATTTGAAATGTGAATCAGGAGTAATAAAAGTACTGAGAAGAAATGATCAATCGTTAAAACATTTGATCCATCAAAGTATTAACTGAATTCGATCGATCAAAACTATATATTGATCGATCATGTTATTGCAAATTGTAAATATTGCCATAAATATGGTAAAAAATCCATTCCACTTGTATATATTCCCACAAATTTGGTAAACAATCCATTGCACTTGTAAATAATCCCATTATTGTCGTAAACAATCCATTGAATTGTAAATATTGTCATCCATGTAGTAAGAAATCCATTATACTTATAAATATTCCCAAAAATTTGATAAAGAATCCACTACAGTTGTACATATTCCCATAAAGAATCCTCTGACGTCGTAAATATTCCCATAAAAATGGTAAATAATCCATTAAAGTTGTATATATTGTTGGACTAGTCTTAAGTTAAGAAGACATCTGGGTGATATGATTGATCGCACATATTCAATGATCGATCATGGACTATTAAATTTTGTAAAAAATACCATTGATTTAGTAAATACTGCTCCCCACTAGTTGTAAATATTTTCCATAAAAGTGGTAAATGATTCATTGAAGTTTTATATCTTCTTGAATTACTCATAAATTAAGTTAAAATCTTTGTGTTCTGATCGATCGATCATATTTAATGATCGATCATGAACTATTAAATATCTTAAAAATACCATTGAATTACTAAATACTGCTCCCCACTAGTAATTTTGTCCACAAAAATGTATATCTTATTCGATTACTTGGAAATTATTTACAAATTAAGTACAACTCTCGTAAAAAAAAATCACAAAACTCGTAAAAAAAATTGACAACTCTCGTAATTACTACCTTCATTTTAGTAACAAAACATTTACTCTAGTACTTATTTACACAAATGTGGTAAATAATACACTGAAGTTGTAAATATTCTCATAAATATCGTAAAGAATCCATTGTACTTGTGAAAATTTCCAAAAATTTGGTAAAGAATCCACTACAGTTGTACATTTTCCCATAAAGAATCCATTGAAGTTGTAAATACCTCCACAAAAGTGGTAAATGATCCATTAAAATTGTATATATTATTGGATTAGTCATTAATTACGAACACACATGAGTGCTATGATCGATCGAACATATTCAATGATCGATCATGGACTATTAAATATTGTAAAAAATACCATTGCTTTAGTAAATGCTGCTCCCTACTAGTTGTAAATATTCCCATAAAATTGGTAAATGATCCATTAAAATTGTATATATTACTGGATTAGTCATTAATTACGAACTCACCTGAGTGCTATGATCGATCGAACATATTCAATGATCGATCATTGACTATTAAATATTGTAAAAAATATCATTGCTTTAGTAAATGCTGCTCCCCACTAGTTGTAAATATTCTCATAAAAGTGGTAAATGATCCATTAAAATTGTATATATTATTGGATTAGTCATTAATTACGAACTCACCTGAGTGCTATGATCGATCGAACATATTCCATGATCGATCATTGACTATTAAATATTGTAAAAAATACTATTGCTTTAGTAAATACTGCTCCCCACTAGTTGTAAATATTCCCATAAAAGTGGTAAATGATTCATTAAATTTGTATGAGTAATTCTATTTAGACCTAAAAATCTGACCTAATTTGCTGACACAATGATGTGGCTTCATATGAATCATTGGATTAACACCAAGTTCCAATGTTGGATGGGGTCTACAGTGAATCCAAAGGTCACAATGAATTAGGTCAGCAAATTATGTCAGTAAATTAGGTCCCAATAGCATTGCTCAATTTGTATATCTTCTTGGATTACTCATAAATTAAGTTATAATCTGTGTGTTTTGATCGATCGATCATATTTAATGATCGATCATAGACTATTATATATCTTAAAAATACCATTGAATTAGTAAATAATACTCCCCACTAGTACTTTTGTCCACAAAAATGATTTACACAAATGTTGTAAATAATCCACAACAGTTGTTATATTCTCATAATATTGTAAAGAAGCCATTGAAGTTGTATATATTGCTAGAAATTTGGTAAAGAATCCACTACAGTTGTAAATATTCTCATAAAGAATTCATTAAAGTTGTAAATTATCCGATAAAAGTGGTAAATGAGCCATTGAAGTTGTATATCTTCTTAAATTAGTAATAAATTAGTCATAAATTAAGTTAAAATCTGTGTCTTCTGATCGATCGACCATATTTAATGATCGATCATGGACTATTAAATATCATAAAAAATACCAATGAATTAGTAAATACTCCTCCCCACTAGTAATTTTGTCCAAAAAATTGGTATATACTCTTCGATTACTTGTAAATTATTTACAAATTAAATACAACTCTCCTAAAAAACATTCACACATCTCGTAAAAAAATTTGACAATTCTCGTAATTACTACCTTGATTATAGTAATAAAACCTTTAATATAGTAAATATTTACACAAATGTGGTAAACTATCCACTGAAATTGTAAATGTTGCCATAAATTTCGTAAAGAATCAATTGAAATTGTAAATATTTCCACAAATTTGGTAAACATACAACAAGGGTTGTAATTATTGCCACAAATTTGGTAAACATACCACTGAAGTTGTAAATATTCTCACAAATTTGGTAAACATACCACTGAAGTTGTAAATATTCTCATAAATTTGATAAACATACCACTGAAATTGTAAATATTCCTATAAATTTGGTATAAAATCCATTGAAGTTGTAAATATTTCTTTCATTATGTAACAAAATTACTAGTAATCATTAGTACCATCTGACATGTCATTTCAATATCTTCTTGTCTCCCAACCAGTATCCAACAGGTAACTGGTTAGTCGTTGGAACTAAAAAAAAACCTTGAAATGACATATTAATCAACGACTTACTTTTCTTATTAGATAGATCTACGGTGAACATCGGATTTCGGTATAATACCGAAAAAATCAATGACTGTACCGTAGTCTAGTCCGTGGCTTGGAGACAGTCTTATCTGACAGCCCATTGTTCTTCAGCGGTCAATAGGGATGCTGCATAGTGCATACTAATACATACAGATATTCAAAAGCCTTACAAACAACAAGCGGAATGGTTTTTAATTAGATTTACATTCCCCTGAATTTAAATCCGATTTTGTCTTTACAATTCATATCTAAATCTGTAAAAATTGGGTATCCAATCCTAATAACTAAATTAAAGTTGATTCTAACATATTCGATTCAAATTTATCAAATAATCACTAAAATTATCCCCAAAAAATTATTAAATTACATAACGTATTTATATTGATAATTATAAATTTAAATCCATGAAATATAAAATAATGGGTTTCGAATTTGGATTAAAATCTAATCACCCAAAAAAAAAAAAAGCAGATTAGCAGTACTGATGGAGAATCTAAAGGCTATTGTTGGTCAAAGAAAAGGACCCACCAACCCAATGAACAGCAGCAGAGGACCACATTTCAATGAGGTTTGAGGAAACATTATCCCCCACATTGTCTTCTCTGGTGAAGGTGCTTTTGTGTCACTCATGAGTCTGAATGCCCCTCCTTTCCAATGCTGATTCTCATATTCCTCACCCTCCCCCCCCCCGAAAAAAAAAAAAAAACCAACAATCTTTCTATCTTGCTTATTTTATTTTATTTACTTTTTATTTTGTGGGGGTGGGGGGTAGGGTACGATACGGGTTTAACTTCTTTCATGTTGTAATCAAATTGACTATACATAATAAAAATTAAAATACATAAAATAATAATAATAATAATTATTATTATTATTCCATATGAATTTGGAATTACATGAATGTCAGTAATGCCCGTACCATGGAGAATCTTTGCACAATTTCAAATAAGCTGACGTGGTTCCGTTCAGCCCGCGGATGCGTATCGTGGTTATCAAAGTAGTAGTTGCTCATCACAACTCAGACAGGTTCCGTTCAGCCCACATGATTTCTGAGTCTCACCTCTCAAATAATCTTTTTTTATTATGACATGCGAAAATTACAATTCCTTCCCTAAGGACTCTCACAAATTCCATGGTTACCCTTGTACCTTTTGAAATTACACTAACCCCAATCTACTGAACATCACGAAACAACACAACCAAGTTACATTGACACACAATTGTTGCTTCTCTATAATTGTTTGCATTGTTATAGTGGTGGCACCATTGAGGATGAAGTTGGCCAAATTGACTAACTGGTAAAGACAACTTTTATTTGGAAGCTCGTACAGTCATACTTTTATCTATCTATCTATCTATCTATGCTAGTTTATACATATTTCTGCATGTGTGAGCGAGGTTTGTGCTGGTGGTGTTGTTGATAGTGGTCAAGTTTATTAGGTTTACTTTAGGGTGCGGTTTGGATTTGGTTAGCCAAGTTTATGTCACGAGTTTTTTTTTTTTTGAGTCAAAAGGTCATGAGATTACTCAAAAGGAAAAATTGGATATTTTGTGAAGAACGATGGATGATGTCAATAATTTAAGTTGTTAACCTGACTGTTGACATTTGACAAACATAACAATATAATTATAGAAACTACGATGATATCTCCTTAATTTGAGTTAACCATGAGAGGCCCGAATGTAATTCTTTCTATTATTATAAAAACAATACATAGAATATGATTTTGATCATTTTCATCTCAGAATGGTATGCGAAGGTCAGTTGGGTTTGAGTATTCTTGTTCAACTGCCAAAAGAAAGATTAAATTATTGTGTTCAAAAGTTGTTTTGGCCACTCACTGACTGGTTGTTTGATAAGAAAGATAGGTTTTTTTTTGGTCATGATAAGAAAGGTAGGTTTGTTTTACTGTTTTTTAAACCTTTTTTTAATTGGAACACTGTTTGCTGGTATATTTGCCTTAAGATTTGTGGCATTGGTGAATATGGCATATTTTCATGATGTGTTCGGGTTAATTTATATGCGCTTTGATTAATTTTTTATTAGTTTAGTCAAAAACAAATCATCTATGCTGAGATTAGAAAATTCACGAGAGAAATACATCATGATTTTTGGCCCAAAAAGAATTGTCAAATTTCAAATTTATGATATTTGAGTTTACAGTT
>OX637405.1:28652134-28797134 GCA_951799425.1 Ilex aquifolium
AAAAATCTTTGATTACAAGGGGTCATAAGGTAGATATGTTTAGTTCATGATGTTTTATACACATTTGGCCATGAAAGAGATATAGCTACTTCTTATCTAGTGTACTATTTGTTTTGTTGCCTTTTTTATTTGTTGAAGCATTGTTATTAGGTTCAATTTACTCTAAACTTATATTTTTGTGTTGAATAAAGTATTTGTTTCTTGTTAAAAAGGATGCTGCAAAACAACAAGCAAGTAAAATGCTTATAAACTGAATAAAGTTTATAGTGTTCTTCAAATGCAACGACGAATAGGAAAGTCGTATGCAATTGAAATGTTTAAAGAAAAATAAGATTATTAGCACATAACCTTTTTTTTTTATTATTGGATCTCATTGTTGATTTATGTTTTCTCGAAATAATAAAAAGTTTTCATTTATTCTAAGCCTTTTTGTAGAACATTTACTTGTCCATATGATTATTAAGTTTTCCTTTTATATTAGTTTTGACTTTGTGCAATGCACGGGAGATGCACGAAATGTGCCCACATGCTTTTTTATATTAGTTTCGACTTTGTGCGATGCACGGGAGATGCACGAAATGTGCACACATGCTTTTTCCCTAACACGTGAGATGCACGGAATGTGCACTCATGCTTTTGTCCTCTACGTCCTCCTTCCTCTCCAATTTCCTCTTTTATCATCACATAATTTGGAAAGTTAGAGAAATATAAAAAGTTGAGGTGGTAAAAGAATTAGAGAAGATAAAATTATTTTTTTTTCTTTAAATTAAATTAGTTGATGCAAGTTGGTGGAGGAGTAAATTGTATGGTGATATTGAATTAGTCGTAGACTATTAGTATGATGGAGTGGTGGTTAAAGTGAGATATGTGATATAATATAATTGGATAAAATATTGTGTATAGAAGCATCGGTAGATCACCATTTTAATAAACAATTAACTATTACAACTTAAAATAATGCATAAATGACAAAGAAACAAGTATCCACAAATGGATAAAGAAAAGCTTGAAAATGAGCACAATAGTGATCATTGATTCCAATATGACAATTGATTTAGTTTGTAAATTTTATTAAAACAACATGATATTGATAGACATGTGTGTCTTTTTTATTCTTATCTTTTGTTGTTTTTATTAGAAATAAAAAAAGAAACATTGGGTAATTTTTTATTTTTATTTTTTTGTATTGTGCAGTGCAAATCGAAGAAAATTTTGGAAAATCTTGATTTTTCTTTTGCTTAAGGAAATAAGGAGATACTGGGACCCCCTTTTGGGCTTTTTGTCCCACATTGGCTAGATTGGAGTGGGAGGTATGATTAATAAGGTTACACAGGTCTTCCTCGAGATAGCAATTATTTAGGTGATATGGATTTTTTTCGGAATTCGCCTTTAAGAGCCACTTTCTCTTCTTATCTCTATATGATTTCTCCATATCTCCTTATTTTGTTAAGTAAAGAAAAAACTTATTTCCCTTTTGGAGACCCTAATCACGAAGTTTGCAAGTCGATATCTACTAGAAAAATTAAGTATCTGGAAGAGACAAAAATTCTATCAAATAGCGGCCTAGTACGTATTCCAACTTTGTCTTATCTCTCATTGTTCTATAGTCCTTATTGTGATGCATAAACTTTTATCTTTTCACTCAATTTTGATTCTATTATGAGTTATTCATGAAGGTAAACGATATTTTAATTTTTTTTCCCTTTTATAATGCATATGGAATGTTAGAGCCACTTGTCACTATATATATTTCTATATATTTGTTGTTGACATGGAGTGTGTTCTCACTAGTGGCTAAATTATATGTTATTAATCATGGTCTGCCATCTTGGAAATTAATATTCTGATTCAATAATTTTGCAAGTTTGGATTTCTTAGAAGTTGTTTGAACGTTAGAGGAGACACTATAAGTCTAATTTTGTTCATCTTTTAGGTTAACTAAATTAGTATAACCTGCTATTCATATACAAGTTGATGAAGAACACTTTAATCGTATCGTAGGGTCATAGTCTTATGTCAAGTATGCCATTATATTTCTTATATCCAAGTCCTAATTTATGTTATTCTTTTCATATGCTACCAACCCTATAAGCAATTACTTAGTAAAAATTACCTTCCATAAAAAATAACATTTAGCTAGTAAATAAGTAACATAAGGACTATAATCACAAATCAAGAATACCTTAAGTTCTTACGGCACACAATAAACCAATTTGAAGATAGTTTGGGTTGGAAAATGAACCAATCATAAGAGAGAATTGGTGATTTTTATTGCATTGACCTAATGAACTGTCTAGTTATAGACACGAGTTGTAAACATGATTTAGAACATATATTGTAAAATGTTAAATTAAAGACAATTTTAATTAATATCTTCCACCGAAGGACTTAAACTAGATTGATATTCTTAGCTTTTTTCAAGCATTTAGAAATTCGGTCCATTCTTCATTCTCCCCTCGTGATTTTTCATTTTTTAAGTAGCTTAAAAATAATAGTCTCGCCTAGTAGTCTTTTCAGTGGTAACAACATATCCAAATTTAGATCAATGTCACAACCGATATAATGAGGCTTTCCAATACACATCCATACCAGCAAGTTCAATTCCATCTGCACAGGCCTATAATGTCTTTCACCCATCACCTAGCTCGGATCATTGGTACCCAGATAGTGGCGCCACCCATCACCTCACGTCGGATCTCTCCAATTTAAATGTCTCAACTGAATATCATGGAAATGATACCGTCAGAGTGGGTAATGGAACAAGTTTGAAAATTCATAATCTCGGTACCTTTTCCCTATCCCACAACAACTCCTCTTTTGTCTTAAATGACATTCTTCATGTTCCAAGCATTCAATGAAATATTCTTTCCGTTCATAAGTTTGCCAAGGATAATCAGTGCTGGTTTGAATTTCATTCCTCTCATTTTTGTGTTAAGGACAATACCACGGGGAGGATTTTACTCCAAGGCCCGAGCACTGACGGTTTCTACAAGCTTCAAATCAATAAGGCTACCAATAAGGTTGCCCTCCTTCATGATGCACATGATCGTTGGCACCAACGACTCGGCCATCCAGCTCTTCGAACAGTTCGCCATATCTTGAAGCACCTTGATGAACCATTCAGCCCCAGTCCAGCTAAAATGATCTGTGATGCTTGCCAAAAAGGAAAGAGCCATGCCCTCCCATTTCCAAATCCGTCAACTCCGGTTATGGAACCCTTGCACATTATTTACTCCGATGTTTGGGGTCCAGCCCCTGTGCAATCCTTCCTTGGGCATCGTTACTATGTTCATTTTGCCGATGCCTTTAGCAAATATACATGGATGTTTCCTTTTATCTAACAAAAGTGATGTATTGGCTTGCTTCATCAAATTTCGGTCTTTAGTAGAAAATTTATTTTCCCGCAAGATAAAGTTTTTACATAGTGATTGGGGTGGTGAATACCGTTCGGTATCTTCTTATCTTGCCCATCAGGGCATTGGGCATCGGGTCTCCTGTCCGCACACTCATCAACAAAATGGAACGGCTGAACGCAAACACCGCCATATTGTCGAAACATGATTAACTTTATTGGCTCAGGCTTCCCTTCCATTCTTATTTTGGAATTTTGCATTTGAAACAGCGACATATCTTATTAATTGCCTCCCAACTCCGGTGCTTAATAATGATACTCCGCTATTCAAATTATTCAAACAGACACCGGACTATCAATTTCTAAAGGTTTTCGGTTGTGCGTGTTATCTATGTTTGCGCCCTTACCGTCACCACAAATTTGAATACCGTTCAACCCAATGTGTGTTCCTTGGCTACAGCTCCTCCCATCATGGTTATCGCTGCTTCGATCCAGCCCTTCGAAAAATTTACGTCTCACGTAATGTCATTTTTAATGAAGCTTTGTTCCCTTTTGCAGATCAACAAACAGCTCTCTCCACTCAGCCTTCATTGCCTATCTCTACTATACTCCCCTCTCTGCCTTTTGTTCCAACATTTACTACTGCTATTACTGCCCGACCACACTGTCCAACACCTAGCATCATTGATTCCACCTCTATGACAAAGAAACAAGTATCCACAAATGGATAAAGAAAAGCTCGAAAATGAGCACAATAGTGCCCCTAATTATATAAAGGTATGGTCATGATCAATTATTATTCCAACATGACAATTGATTTAGTTTGTAAATTTTATTAAAACAACATGATTGATAGACATGTGTGTCTTTTTTATTCTTATTTTTTGTTGTTTTTATTAGAAAAAAAAACATTGGGTAAGACTTTTTTTTTTTGGTATTGTGTAGTGCAAATCGAAGAAAATTTTGGAAAATCTTGATTTTTCTTTTGCTTAAGGAAATAAGGAGATACTGGGACCCCTTTTGGGGTTTTTGTCCCACATTGGCTAGATTGGAGTGGGAGGTATGATTCTTGACCAAAAAAAAAAGAGTGGGAGGTATGATTAATAAGGTTACACTGGTCTTCCTTGAGAAAAAAAATTATCTAGGTGATATGTATTTTTTTGGGGTTTCGCCTTTAAAACCTGCTTTCTCTTCTTATCTCTGCATGATTTCTCCATACCTCCTTATTTTTTTAAGCAAAGAAAAAACTTATTTCCCTTTTGGAGACCCTAATCATGAAGGTTGCAAGTCGATCTCTACTAGAAGAATTAAGTATCTGGAATAGACAAAAATCCTATCAAATAGCAGCCTAGTACGTATTCCCACTTTGCCTTATCTCTGATTATTCTATAGTCCTTATTGTGATGCATAAGCTTTTGTCATTTCACTCAATTTTGATTGTATTATGAGTTATCCATGAAGGTAAATGATACTTTAATTTTCCCCCCTTTTATAATGCATATGGAATGTTAAAGCCACTTGTCACTATATATTTTTCTATATATTTGTTGTTGACATGGAATGTGTTCTCACTAGTGGCTAAATTATATGTTATTAATTCTGGTCTGCCATCTTGGAAATTAATATTATGATTCAATAATTTTGCGAGTTTGGATTTCTTGGAAGTTGTTTGAACGTTAGAGGAGACACTATAAGTCTAATTTTGTTCATCTTTTAGGTTAACTAAATTAGTATAACCTGCTATTCATATACAAGTTGATGAAGAACACTTTAATCGCATCGTAGGGTCATAGTCTTATGTCAAGTATGCCATTATATTTCTTATATCCAAGTCCTAATTTATGTAGTTCTTTTCATATGCTACCAACCCTATAAGCAATTATTTAGTAAAAATTACTTTCCATAAAAAATAACATTTAGCTAGTAAATAAGTAACATAAGGACTATAATCACAAATCAAGAATGCCTTAAGTTCTTACGGCACACAATAAACCAATTTGAAGATAGTTTGGGTTGGAAAATGAACCAATCATAAGAGAGAATTGGTGATTTTTATTGCATTGACCTAATGAACTGTCTAGTTACATACACGAGTTGTAAACATGATTTAGAACACATCTTGTAAAATGTTAAATTAAAGACAATTTTAAGTAATATCTTCCACCGAAGGATTTAAACTAGATCGATATTCTTAGCTTTTTCCAAGCATTTAGAAATTCGGTCCATTCTTCACTCTCCCTTTGAGATTTTTCACTTTTTAAGTACCTTAAAAATAATAGTCTCGCCTAGTAGTCTTTTCAGTGGTAACAACATATCCAAATTCAGATCGATGCATAAAGATTTTATCAAGTGACGAGCTCAGATTTAACTGGGTCGGGCCTAATTAATCAAGTAAGCTCAAATCAGCTAAAGGTAGGTCAAGCACAGTTCGTGAATTCGACCCAGCCCAAAGTTCGAAGGAGTCCAAGAAGAATTAGAGTACATGGGGAGCAATTATCGAGATACTCACTCTCAAAAATCAAGACAACCTTTAATGGCACTTACCTTTTGTAGCTACCCGGAGAATTAATACCTTTACCCTCACGTCACCGCCTTAACCAAGGCTTTATGCCTATAAATTGTAAGCTCTCTCTTCATGAGAGGACACCTCTTGAGACATCTCTACACACCCCTCATATAGTTTTTCTCTCTCCCAGCTATTGTATCTCTCCCGGAGCTAACCGTTGCTCTCTATCTCTCTCCCGTTCACCTTATTTCATCAATAAAGATTCCCCGACCACCGTTGCCATTTTCTGGAGTGGAATAGGTCACCTAGACCGAACCACTACATATCTGTGTGCTGACCCGATATTTACATTATTGTTATTGCTTGCTCTATTAATTGTCCATTAATTACACTTTATCACACACTCGACTGTTGATCTTGCATAAGACTATTTTGTGCATCATCAGTTTGGCGTCATCTGTGGGAAACGATTAAGTTTTCTACTACCTTACCACTCTCTTTCAAATACATGGCGATCGCGACCAGGTCGATGAGTAAACAACCGGGGGACAACAACCCGGCCCGCCGGGAGGAGGTTTCGCCTCCGCCCGCACCCGTAGAACCATCCACTGCGGCGACTCCCGTGGTCGGGTAACAACTTTTGTAGACCATGCAGCTGCTGGTAAACCAGAACCAACAAATCATCCAGTTGATGCTCACCTTGGGAGAAACACCACAATCTCTCCACTCTGGGCGCCAAGCTGCCCCCCACTGTGGGGCCCCGCACCAGGACGCCCCTTGTAGTGCCAAGGCGCCCCTCGCCCGGGAGTTCTTCCTCAACGGGTGGGAAGCTCACGTGTTCTCCCTCCTCATGTACCTGCGCAAGAGGATGAAGGAGAAATTCAATATGCTGATCATGAAAGCCACTACAATGACCCGACGGAGGATGTCCTCAACCAATGGGACGAGAAGATCAGAGAGGTGCAAAACCAACTCGGTGATGCCCTTAATGCCATCAAGGCACATGCACCCGATATGGTGGATTACTTGGTAAGGCGCACTGATACCCCGTTTGTTATAGATGTTGTCAATTACCCCCTACCCTCGAAGTTCAAGATGTCTGCCATCAAGATCTTCGATTGTACCAAGGACCATCTGGATCATCTTGACATGTATAAGTCTCTCATGCAACTCCACAACGTGCCTGATGAGATCATGTGTAGAGTCTTTCCCACCACCTTGAAGGGGTCTGCTCGACAATGGTTCGCGAAGATCAAACCCTCTTCTATCCACTCATTCATGGACCTGAGTAAGTCTTTCGTCTCCCACTTCATTAGGGGACGTTGACATCGGAAGCCTGTTACACACCTGCTCACCATCAAGCAGGACCGAGATGAAAGCCTTAGAAGCTACCTCACTCATTTCAACGAGGAGGTTCTCCAGTTCGAGGAGCCAGATGATAAGGTAACCATGATCGCCTTTATTGCGGGTCTACGCTCCTCCAGTTTTATGTTCTCTGTCCTCAAGAAGTCGCCCTCCAGCATGCCCGAGCTGCTGTCAAGGGCATAGAAATACATAAACGCCGAAGATGTCACCAAATCCAGTCGAGGTGAGTCCTCCCAAGAAGGGGAGAAAATGAAGGACACCCGCGAGGACAAGTGGGAGGCGGAGAACAAGAGAAAGAGGACCGAGAGAGTCTCTGTCAAGGATCATCTCCGTCTCTTGCCCTAGAGAGAATGACAGCCCTTCACGCCGCTCAACGCCTCGGTGGAGTACATCCTATTCCAGATACAAGATGACCCCACGCTCCACTGGCCCAGAAAAATGAAGCCCGACCCAAACCGCAGAAATCCAAGCAAGTATTGTCGCTTCCACTGCGACTATGGTCACGACACTGACGACTGCTTCGAGTTAAAGAGGCAGATCGAGGAGCTTATTCAGCGTGGTCAGTTACGACAGTATGTTGTTGGCCGAGGATCGGCTCCACCACCCGGCCGGAATCAGGAGGATCGAGAACGCCAACAAACCCTCTAAGAGATCCAGACGATCTCCGGAGGGTTAAGGGGAAGAGGTGACTCCAACTCCGCCAGGAAAGCACACACCTGGAAAGCTAGACAGGCAGAGTCACATGACTCTCGCCTGATGAAGACACCCCGGCACCGGGAGGAAGAGGTCATCACCTTTTCGGACAGGGACCTCGAGGGGATCCAAGTCCCTCATGATGATTCTCTAGTCTTAACCTTGATGGTAGTCAACTACCAGGTTAAGAGAATTTTGGTCGACAGCAGCAGCTCAGCCGATATTCTATTTGCACCAGACTTCGACAGCCTCCATCTGGCCAAGGAGAGATTGCAACCCGTCAGGACTCCCTGTTGGCTTCTCGGGAGAGAAAGTTTATCCCTTGGGTTCCATCACCCTGCCGGTCACAGCAGGAACATCACCGAGGAGTTCCACCATCATGGTAAACTTTATTGTACTTAATTGCCCCTCTGCCTATAATATTATTCTTGGACGCCCTGCCCTCAACACCTTAATGGCAGTACCATCCACCTACTATATTCTCCTCCATTTTTCAACCACTAGTGGGATTAGGGAGATCAGAAGAGACCAGGTCTCCGCTCGGGAATGCTATGTGGCCTCTATGAGGGCCAGAAGGCCACATGAGACTCTCCAAGTCGAAGTAATTGACCTAAGGGATGACAACACATTGGAGAGAGGGGAACTAGCAGAAGAACTTCGGTCAGTAGCGGTGGATAAGAGCCTTCCAGAAAAGAGAGTCTATATAGGCTCCTCACTTTCCTAGGAGCAAGCATCCAACTTGGTAGACTTCCTCAGGTAGAACACGGATGTTTTCGCCTGGTCTCACGAAGACCTGGAGGGCATCGACCCCGAAGTGGCCTCTCACCGACTCAACATTGATCCCAAGTACAAACCTGTCTGCCAGAAGCTGAGGAATGTAAGCACTAAGAGAGGCCAAGCCATGAAAATAGAAGTGGAGAAACTATTGAAAAATGGGTCAGTAAGGGAGGTAGCCTACCCAGACTGGCTATCCAACGTGGTGATGGTTACGAAGGCCAATGGAAAGTGACGCCTCTGCGTGGACTTCAAGGAGCTCAACAAAGCCTGTCCAAAAGACAACTATCCTCTCCCATGCATCGATCTCCTTATTGACGCCACCGCGGAACACGAGCTCCTGAATTTTCTGGATGCTTACTCCGGGTACAACCAGATCAGCATGTTCTCTCTAGACAAGGAGAAAACTTCATTCATCACCCTGAAGGGCATCTATTGCTACAGGGTGATGCTTTTTGGACTCAAGAACGCCGGAGTCACATATCAGCGCCTCGTGAACAAGATGTTCGAGGCTCAGATCGGGAAGACCATGGAGGTCTACTTAGACGATATGTTGGTGAAGAGTATGGCCGCGGCAGACCATGTGACACATCTCCAGAAGACATTTGATGTACTGAGAGCCTACAGGATGAAGCTGAATCTTGAAAAGTGCGCCTTTGGCGTTAGTTCAGGAAAATTATTGGGTTTCATGGTCAACAAAAGGGGCATTGAAGCCAACCCAGATAAGATCAGAGCTATCTTGGAGATGAAGTCCCCAACCTCACTAAAGGAGGTCCAACGCCTTAATGGGAGGATAACAGCCATCAATAGGTTTGTCTCAAAGTCAACAGACAAGTGCCTGCTTTTCTTCAAAATCCTCCGCAAATCTTTCCAGTGGGGACCAGATGCAGAGGAAGCCTTCCAGAAACTAAAGGCCTACCTCATCACACCACCCTTGTTCTCCCATGCTGTACCAGAAGAGACCTTATACCTTTACCTCTCCTCTTCATCCTCTGCTATGAGCTCTGTCCTTGTCCGGGAGGATGAAAGTATCCAGAAGCCTGTGGACTATGTAAGTAGGGCATACCGAGGGGCAGAGGTAAGATACTCAGAACTGGAAAAGTTGGCTCTCGCACTTGTCACCACTGCCAGACGTCCACGCCACTACTTTCAAAGCCATACCATTATGGTTGTTACAGATCAACCACTCAAGAGAATTATGGGAAAACCTGATATGTCCGGCCGACTACTCAAGTAGGTCGTCGAGTTAAGTGAATTCGATGTGCAGTACTAGCCGAGGGCAGCCATCAAAGCACAAGCATTTGCGGACTTCGTGGCGAGTCTACATTGCCACAGGAGTCCCAAGAGTTACACCGCCACAGGAGTCCCGGGAGTTTACACCACCACGGGAGTCTCAGGAAGAAGTATCATGCGCCCCTACGCTCACCTGCTCAGTGCATAATGCCTCCACCCACCATGAGGCAAGCCCAAACACTATCTCGAGAGAGCCCGATGTCTCGGAGACAGCTCCACAGGTCCCGGGAGACCACACTCCGAGACTAGAGGCGCCCGAATCCCTTGTGCCTACTCTACCAGAGCCCCCCGCGCCCTCGCTACCGTCTACTGTACCATGTTGGAGAGTATACGTGGATGGGTCCTCTACCAGCGAGGGCGGTGGCGTAGGATTAGTGATGATCAGCCCCCATGACACTCCACTAAAGTACGCTGTCTCTCTCCACTTTGCAACATCGAACAACCAAGCTGAATATGAGGCCATCATATCAGGCTTGAAGCTCGCATTGGAGATGGAGGCCTTCTTCCTGACAGCCTACAGTGACTCACAACCGATAGTCAATCAGGTAAAAAAGAGACTTTCAAGCAAAGGAGGAAAAAAATGCAAGAATACCTGTCAGTGGTACAGGCTTTGTTGAAAAGGTTTATTTACTTCCAAATCCACCATGTGCCCTGAGAAGAGAACGCCATGGTAAACGCCTTCGCCAAATTCGCGTCTGCCAACATACTCATGGGCCAAGCACTGACAGGCCACTAGTTCGAGCCAAGCACTTTCAAAGCGGAGGAGGACGATGTTAATTGTACATCCTCTGAAGCCAACTAGATGACACTCATCCGAGCCTACCTAGAGGAGGGCGCTCTCCCAGACAACCCAGTGGAATCCAAAAAGTTGAGGATGAGAGTGTACAAGTATGTCATCTTACGCAACACACTCTACAAAAAGAGTTACTCATTTCCACTACTTCGCTGTCTTATCCTCGAGGAAGCCGATTATGCCATGAGGGAAATCCACGAGGGGATATGTGAAAATCACTTTGGGAGGGCGTGCACTGGCCCACAAAGCAGTCAGACAACGCTATTACTGGCCTAGCCTGATCAGAGACGCCCGAGAGTTCGTCAGGAAGTGTGATAAGTGTCAACGCTTCGCAACTGTATCCAGACAGCCACCTGAAGAGCTCACCACCATTCAGAGCCCCTGACCCTTCTTCATACGGGGGATCGACATCCTAGGTCCCCTACCCATGAATCGGGGTCAGTGCAAGTTCGTAGTGATAACCATTGACTACTTTACTAAATGGGCAGAAGTCGAGGCCTTGGTCAAAATAACAGACCAGAAGGTGAAAGACTTGATCTAGAGGAGCATAGTTTGCCGCTTCGAGATAACCCATGCAATTGTAAGAGATAACGCCAAGCAGTTTGACAACAAACTCTTCAACAGCTTCTGCGCTGACCTACAGATCAAACAGCCCCACTCCAGCCCAGCCCATCCACAGGCGGACAGACAGGCGGAGGTCACCGTCAGGACCATCCTTCGTAATTTGAAAACCAGATTGGAGAGTGCGAAAAGAAGATGGGTAGAAAAATTCCCGGGAGTGTTGTGGGCTTACTGGAAGACACCAAGAAGCCCCACGGGCGAGACCCCTTTTTCCCTAGCCTACGGGACAGAGGTGGTCATATCCGTTGAGATTGGAGTACACTTCCCTAGGGTTCAGCATCATGACCCTGCCAGTAATGAAGAAGGCCTTCGTATCAACCTTGACTTGGTAGAGGAGGAAAGAGAGATAGCCATGCTTAGGAATGCAGAGTACAAGCGTCGCATGACCAAGTACTACAACTCGAGGGTAAAGCCTCGCTCCTTCTTGCCCGGGGACCTAGTCCTAAAAAAGGTCATCCTGTCTACCAAAAACTCCTGAAAAGGGAAGCTAGGACCTAACTGGAAAGGACCCTACACGGTCACGGAAGTTGTAAGACCGGGCACCTACAGAATTCGAAACTCTAAGGGGAAAGTTCTAGCTCATCCATGAAATGTAGAGCGCCTAAAGAAATATTACCAGTAGGTAGGGGTAAGACAATGAGTTTACAAGTCAGTAGTCACTATTTAAATTATCTATTGTTATTTTGGTCAATTTTCATTATTACTTACTTTGGATTATGAAATAAAACATTGCAAGACTTTGCCTTTTCCAAAAAAGGTTGTATCTCATTCCATAAAAGTTCATAAACTATTTACAAAAGATAGAACATGGTCTAGCAACAAAAACACAAATACAAAGATACCATACTCTTGACGTCACTCACTACTCCCTAATCTGCTCCTACCGTCGCTCGCCTCCTCATCGTCAGTCCCCGGAGCCTCGTAGGGGACAAAACTAGAAAAGTCATAAGCGGGAAAAACTGCTGAGACCTTCCCCTTGAGCTCCTCATAGCCATCAATAAAGGCGCCTGCCACGGCCCTCTCAGCAGCATATCTCTTATTCTCCATCTCCAGGGAGTAAGCCTCTGCCCTGGTAGCTCTCTCAAGAGCTGCTCGAAGGTTAGTCTCTGCTCTAGCGGCCCTTTCAAGGGACGCTCGCAGCTCTGTCTCTGCTCTCGCGCAGACAACCTCTCTGTCAGCCTCCAGCTGGGCGGCCCTCTCACGGTTCGCCAGAAGCTCGGTCTCAAGTGTGACAGCTCTCTCGTGTGCTTGCCTCGACTACTCCTCGCAGCCTCTCGCGTCTGCCTCTCCAGCCCCAACTGCTCCTCAGCAGTCCTTCGTGCCTGCCTCTGCACTGCCTGACCATTGAGTGCCTCTCTAAGCTTCATCGTACTTGAAAACAAGCAGGAAAAAGCAGCAGCCACCTATAGGCATTCAAAAGGCAGAACATGAAAAGAAATAAGCCAGGCACAAGATCAAAGATGAGTAAAAGGCATACCAAAGTAAAGCCCTCCATCGCTGCGTCGATGATGCCCTCTGGACTTCGAGAACCAACCTCCTGGATCTCCGCGGGGGTCACAAACCCCTACAATAGCTCCTTGGCTAGATTCACGTCCTGGATAGCTAGACGGAGCCTTGGTCCTCGTATAAGACCGCACTGGAGCCTCAATCCTTACAGTCATACTAGGATGAGTTCTGGAAGACGAGGGGATCACAACAGGGGAAGGAGTGGGGGCATCACCAAATCCCGCTTCCCGGGAACCGACCGGGCCAACAGACCCCGGCGCCGGGCCGACAGGCCCCCGGCTGAGAAGCGTTGGGGGCATCAGACTTCGCCCTCTTAGAAGAAGAAGGGGAAGACGCCACCCTGGAAGTGTAGAGAGCCTCCACCATTGCCCTATCAATAGAAGTACCGACAAACTTGGTGTGAGACAAAAAGCTTACAACGCCATAACCATCAAGAGTTTATTGGAAGGATCAGGTACCTTTCCTCTTCGGCCTATGAGAAACCTTGGGACGACCTGACGCGGACATAATCTCCGAGAATTCCTTGAAAGGATGATCACAAACTACTTGCAGCCTACTCTCTTGCTCCGCAGATAATGTGGGTGAAACTACAAAGAAACCAACCACACAGTAAGAACAAGTGTGTGTAAAGACTATATGGAAAATCAAAAGTGGAATTCTTACCTAACTTGGTCATCGGGACGGTGTCCCACCTCGAATGAACTAGGTCACGATCTCCCTCGGTGGCCCACTCACCTCCAACAAAGAAGAACTTAGACTTCCAGCTATGACAGTTCGAAGGAAGCCTAATGATGAACTTGCCCGACCTCGGGGCAAAATGACACCACCCTTGATGAGGAAAGGGGTTATCCAAAAGCATATACGTGGCAAAAAACTCCTCGAATGGGGGAGGAACATCAGCACTATGAACTAGCCGCCACAGCGAGAAAAACCCTAGGATCACTCTCCACTCGTTGGGAGCCAACCTCCCGGGAGCTAGCGACAGGTGCCCTAGAATCCGACAGATAGGTCCGAGTATCGGGAACCTCAAACCTGCCTCTAAGGCATCCTCATAGAGAACAATCTCACCCGAAGAGTCACAACATGTTGGTTCGTCCTCCTCTGCCCGATGACATATGACAGCAGGAGGGATACGGTATGAAGACACAATACGGGTGACGTCATCATCGCAGTCAATCGAGCTAAAAATAGAGGTTACCTTCGAACCGTCCCCTTTAGCGACCACTTTGCCTCGCCGTGAAGCCTGCCTAACATCCACTGTATCACCCCTATTGACTCGGGCACCTGACACAACAATAAAAGGTAATGAAGATGAACGAGCGTCAGAATTAACAAAAAATTTAACAAGGTTAAGTTACACAGTCAGAAGGCAATACCTCGATCCCCTCCACAATCTGGTCCATCTACATCTCTGAGCAGGGTCTTGGTGCCCAAGTCTGTCTCCCCCATGCATAGGTCCACTCTCCTAGCACCCAGTCTATCGCGAAGGGATCCACCCAGTCTTAGGTTCCCATCAGAGTCGCCACCATCACCCAGACCGCAGACACGGCTGCCCGACCCGTGCCTACAATCGGCATCTGTCAAAGCTAAAATCAAGTCAATACCAAGGAAATACCTACGTCGAGGAAGGAATAAGTATGAGCTCCAGATAACATACCTCCTGAGCTATGTTTGTCCGAGTCATTGCTTGGCCGCTTCCTTCCGTTACCCAAGTGCCCAAAGATGCCACTCAACTTACCTGCACACTTCCCAATGTTGCTCGTCCTGCCTGAGCCTCCACCAGCTTCGCCCAAGGGCTTAGAAGAAGGATTAGTGCCACCTAGGTCCTTGGAGGACAGATGGGCGTCACCTAAGCCAAAGCTGCAGCTACTAGTCGCGTCTCTGACGCCTCCCGACACGATGACGCCATCTAGCAGTGCGCTGGCGTCGCCCATCGCCTGGGTTGTGGCCTTGTCACTGTCGATGGATCCCTTGCCTGTAGAGCCGCCCTTCAGTACCTCGATCCCCATCTGGATGCCGCCTGAACCGAAGACACGGGCGCCACCTCCGCTTCCACCGCTGGCACCGTCTCAGCCACTGGCGCCGCCTCTGCCTCCAGCGCCGCCCAGCTCCTCGCTGACCACCTTTCTTGGGACAGGTGTCGCCTAAGACTTCACCAAGGCGTCGCCCACGGCTTCGCTTGGGATCGCCAAGGCGTCGCCCATGGCTTCACCTGGCGTCGCCCGCGGCTTCGCCAAGGCGTGGCCTAGGGTTTCGCCGAAACTTGGCCCTAAGTCCCTCCTGAGCTTCTTGATCTAGCTGCCTTCTTCTTCGTGGGATCGCCATTGGGGTCCTCCCCCATCGCCTCCAAGCTCCTGTTTTCCATTTTCTTAATCTCTTTTGGGGAAAAAAGCTTTAAACCCTAGTTTCAAGGAGAAGCTTCCAAAGAGAAAAGAGAAGAAGGGAATGGAGTGGATGAGTTCAAACGTTTTCTATATATAAGCTCTATTAACAGGATTCTTTCAAGATTGATGAGAGACCTAGTGAAAAAAAAATGCAGTTGAATGTAGAAAATACCCAGTGTCGATGATTTCAACTAAAAGGGAGATTTCGGAGTCTCTAAAGACGGGAAGGCACCGTGGAGAACAAGAAACCCTCATCTGTCCAAAGACTCTCATGCCCTCAACCTCTTGCCACCTCAAGGGCTTGGGGCATGAGGGGAAAATGACGAGCTCATATTCAACTGGGTCGGGCCTAATTAATCAAGTAAGCCCAAATAAGCTAAAAGGCAGGTTAAACCCAGTTCGTGAATTCGACCCAGCCCAAAGTTCGAAGAAGTCCAAGAAGAATTAGAGCACGTGGGGAGAAATTATCGGGATACTCACTCTCGAAGATCAAGACAACCTTTAATGACACTTACCTTTTGTAGCTACCCGAAGAATTAATACATTTACCCTCACGTCATCGCCTTAACCAAGACTTTGTGCCTATAAATTGTAAGCTCTCTTTACATGATAGGACACCTCTTGAGACATCTCTACACACCCCTCACATAGCTTTTCTCTCTCCTAGCTATTGTATCTCTCCCGGAGCTAATCATTCCTCTCTCTCTCCCGTTCACCTTATTTCATCAATAAAGGTTCCCCAACCACCGTTGCCGTTTTTCGGAGTAGAGTTGGTCACCCGAAACGAACCACTATATATCTGTGTGTTGACCCGATATTTACATTATTGTTATTGCTTGCTCTATTAATTGTTCATTAATTACATTTTATCACACACTCGACTGTTGATCTTGCATAAGACTATTTTGTGCATCATCATCAAGGACTACCAAGTCTATGGTTTGTATAGATTTTAGACTTTTTATTAACAATATAACCCGCACCTTATAGTTTATGAAAACAACGATGATGTTTGAACCCATGACTTAAGCATTGCGCCACTATCCCCAAACCCAAGAAACACGTTAAGAAAAGAAACAATATATTTATCTCTATGAAAGGAAACATATCTGAACAAAAAGTGGACATACACAGGGACGGTTCTAGAGTCCAATCATATTCACAATGCTTAAATGGAATAAAATACAAGGGTGTCTCAAGTGGTAATGTGGATGAACTGTAAACATAGACGTCTTGAGTTCGAATTTTGACAACTATTGGGGTTAGGTTATGGGGGATTTATGAATACCTTAGTCCTGATATGAATAATTTATTTTTAACCGGACTAAAGAGGGGATTAATCGAGGTATGTGTAAACTGACCCAAACACCCCTAACCATTAAACCAAAAAAAAAAAAATTGGTTACACAAGATATGTTTGATAGATTATTTTACTAATCCCGGTTAACCCCTAGTCCGGTCGTCCTGACCTAAGAAGAATGATTACACTTATGACCACCACAAAGAAATTGAATGATTTGCTAAGACTGAAATGCAGCAATCAGACACTCAACAATCAATGTATTGAATAATTGACAAATAGCGCAAGGCAAGTGTCTTCAACTTGAAGATAATAATATTTATAAGCCCCCAATATAACAATGGCATTGCCACTTCCATGAAAAATGCTATGTTTTGTGGGTATTCGTTGCTTCTCCTCAATATGTTATTCACTGATTGGTCCATAAGACAAGTGCGCATGATAGAATTTTTATGCTATTCCCATTACATTGACATCCAAAGATATTATAAAGTGAATCATAGTTTATACTTTGAAAGATTTTAAAATCTTAATTTACATTTTTAATTATTAATTTTTTTTAAATTGCACATTTAATGTTATAAAATGATCGTAAGTTTTTTTGAGTAACGAGAAATCCCATGGCCTATCCTCAGCGAGTAGAGTCGCACTTATGTCGCTCAAACTCGTAACCTGAGTAGAATCAAGGGCAAACCCGGGTGTATGACCCGATCCCTCAACTCATACACCAGTTAAATCAGAACTTGCGTTTCGCCGGGGACTCAAGACCCATACCAGAGACTTGGATACAGTTCGTCCAAACAACTGATGTCTTGTTCTACCAAGCAGCCACGCTATTGCCCTAGGGGACTTCGAACCCCTGACCTCCCACTGGATGTATTAAAGATTTGTCTCTCTCTCTCTTTCTCTCTCTCACACACAAAGTCAATCAGGCAAGAGGTGGAGTTCATTGATATCTATGGACCGAAGGCGAGATAAATGATCGTAAGTTGACCCTTACACTAACTTCTGTTGTAATTTTCGTCAAATCTACTATGTGACCCCACGCTAAATACAAAAAGATTTGATAGAAAGACAACGGAAATTAGTGTGAGGACTATATTACAATTATTTTATGATATTGAGGGTATAATATAAAAATATTAATTATTGAGGGTATAAATTAAAAAATTTAAAACTTTTTAGAGTGCAAAGTGCCTATTATATTATATATAACAAGCAATATTTATGATGCTCTGATGTTTCTGGAGTTCCTGTGTATATTAATCAAAAAGCTTCCACTTTATCCTTGCCAATAAAGCAGACCTACCTTTTTCCAACCTTGGATTACTCAGAGGATTGAAAAACCCATATTGCAAAAATGTGGGACATGTGACTTTTTTTTTTTTTTGTTCTATTCATCCTAAGATAAATTCTGTGATATCCGAAAAAGAATTTCGGTACTATGTCACATGTTATTATTTTTTAAGGTTAAATAATATTTTTTAAAAATAAAGTTATAATATTTAGGGGTGGTTCAATGCTTAAGTCTATTCTCTTGTAAATAAAAAAATTTAAATTTAATATTTAATTGTCTCGAAATTCAAGAGAATAATCGTGCTAAGTTTGAAAACTCTAATAAATTCCACGCGGATTGCCGCCCAGTCTGTCAATGCTGTCGTCCCTGAGGTCTTGTACGCGTGAATACCACGAGAAGACCGGAGGTCAACCTAGGACCGACAGACTCTTTTTTTTTCTTGTGTGTGTTCAATTGCAATTTAAAACCTCATCCTCGCCTCATTGTCTCCTCACGGTCACGATCCCTATAACAGTCACTACACGTGCACGGTCAGGTCTCCAGTGACTGACACGTAGCTATTAGGGGGGCATTTTTAGTAATTAGTTATGGACAAATTACACTTTAACTCCTTCAATTATGTCCTCAATCAAACATTTGCTCTCCATAGTTTGTACTTTAAATAATAATTATTATTATACACATATTTTCTTCTCAATTATCACATTCCATTATAATTAGGTTTACACTGTCTAGGTCTTAATAAGAGGATGTAGAAGAAAAGATTCGTGGTTGTACTCTATCTTAGTCTTAGGGGGAGATTATGCGAATGGTTGAATTGAAGAACGTCCAACAACCATCCCGTTAGGCCCTCACTGGTGAGATCATAAAACTCCTAACAGTGCTTGGAACACCTCTCGGGACCAGACCTAACTAGGCTAGCATAACGGCTAACCACCGAGCCCTAATAAAAACTCCAGGACTCGAACTCCCAACCTCTAGGTGAGGAGTAAGGCTGGTACCACTACTAGACCACCCTCCTCGGTGGTAATTGATGACTTATCTTCAATCTCTTTCAATGAACCTAAAAAAGACTTCGATTCTTCAATTTTAACCTTTGAACTTTGAAGGAATTATGTCATTAAGAAATCCAAAAAAATTAATTTTCTCAAACTTTAGAGATTAAAGCAAACATTTTATTGTATGCATGAACATAGAGTCTATTTGGAGTTGATTTTTTTGGGTGTGAAACAGAAGTTTGAAAATTTTCGTGAAAAAATTATAGTTAAAAATGTTCTTGAAATTGTTTGGAGTATTCCCAAAAAAATCTGACTTTTCCTTGCATAACCCGATTTATCAGTTTTTCCTTGGTGTTGATAGAAACTGTTTTGACCTAATAAGTTGATGAAAAAATCGACTAATAAACCCGAGTCCAAACGGACCAAATTTTTTGCCTCTGAATCCAACAAAAACTGAAATTTTTGGTCCCCCAAACGGGCCCATAGTTAAATAAAAAAGCATTGCAAATGTCTAAGTGAAACTAATTTATGTGGTTGATGGAGAGTGTGAAAAATATAATAGTTAAAAGAATGAAGTGAGATCAGGGTTATATTTTATGGGATCAAAGTATAATTTTTCGAAGGTGCTTTAGGAACTGTTCTAGAGAGAAAAAGTAAACTATATTTTTCGAGAAGACACGTGTCCATATGCTCACCTCCTATAGCCGGTGGCATTTTAACGGCCTCAAACGAACGGCCGTGATTTCTACAGCTTCTTCATGCAGCTTTTAAGACTGCACATGAACACCTCATTCTCACTTTCCTATCCCTCTTGAAACTCTCTCTCTCTCTCTCTCTCTGGTAAGGTTGCTGTGAGGTATGCTTCTTGTCACTTTTTTCTTCAGTTAACATAGTTTCGTAACAGTCTGTGATCATATTCTTGGGTTTTTGAAGTATTTGAATTACTGTTAGTAGCTGAACTTTCTTGTTGATCGAGTTGATAGATACAGTATCATAATGCAGAAATTAGTTAACAGTATCTGATCTTTTACAGACCCTTTTAGCTATACGTAATGTTCATATAAACCTGTTAAACCCTGAGGGCATGTTTGGTTCGGTACAATCTTGTTGATTCAGTATTACTAGGGGTGGTGTCATATACTCGTTTAATGGGTTTAAGGAGGTTTATAAAGTTCTGTTTTTCCAAGACAAAAATCTGAATTTTGATGATTTATATGGTTAATATTTGTTTTTTCGACACAAGATTAGCATAGGAATATAGCTTAACTTGGAATTTGGGGTGGTTGAGGTCCAATTTCAACAGGGCTTTTGTCTAGTAGATAATAATGGATCCGCGAGTTCGTCGATTTTCGGGTTCTATAAATGGAGTCCAATTGGAGAATCAATCCGTGTCTGTTTTTCCGGATGAGAAACTAGTCAGTGGTGGTCCTAGATTTGAAAATATTATTGGGAATGGGAGACTAATTAGAGGGCCTAGATTTGAAAATACCTTTCTAGATCACAGTTGGGGAGGAATTGAATCGATTCGCAATGATCCACCGTTGAGTAATACATTCACAAGTTCTAGCACAAGTCGTGAGGAAGATTATCATGAAGACTGTGATTTCTCAGATGCTGTTCTGAGCTATATAAACCAGGTACTAATGGAAGAAGACATGGAGGATAAGACATGTATGCTTCAAGAATCTTTGGATCTTCAAGCTAAAGAGAAGTCATTCTATGAGGTCCTTGGCAAGAAGTACCCACCTTCGTCACCTGATCCACACCCAACTTATGTTCACCAAACTATCGAGAACTCAGATGATTGTTTGTCGGAATATCAGCTCCATTACACTAGTAGCAGTAGTGATGGTGATGGTTACTTAGTTGATCCTAGCTGGAAAAACAATTCAGCTGATTGTGATACCTCTCTACTACAAAGTCTTCCAGCTTATAAATTTTCCCACTCATTGGTTAGCACTACAGATGGGTTTTTGGGCTCCCCTATAAGTCCTCTTCAGTTTCGTGATTTATATAATGAGAGCCAATCTATTTGGCAGTTCAGGAAAGGGGTTGAAGAAGCAAAAAAGTTCCTTCCAAACGGTAATGGATTGTTAGTGGGTGTGGATGTCAATGGGTTGTTTCCTCAGGAGCTGAAGGGAGAAAATGGTGACGTGGTGAATATGGTGAAGAAAAAAGATGAGGGAGAGTACTCATCAGCAAGCTCGAGGGGGAGGAAGAATCCTCAAAGGGAGGGTATAGAATTAGAAGAAGGGAGGAGCAGCAAGCAGGCGGCTGTTTATGCAGAATCAACAGTGCGGTCGAAGGAGTTTGATTTGGTTTTGCTTTGTAGTAGGGGAAAATGTGGGTCGGCCATGCCATCTGATAGCGAAAGCTTGCAGAATGAAGCAAGCAAGCAGTCAAAAGGATCTAGTGGAGGAAAAGGCCGTGGTAAGAGGCAAAATGGGAAAAAGGAAGTAGTAGATTTGAGAACCCTGCTTATTCATTGTGCACAGGCTGTTGCAGCTGATGATCGTACGACTATAAATGAACTGCTGAAACAGATTAGGCAGCATTCTTCCCCTTTTGGTGATGGGAATCAAAGATTAGCTCATTGCTTTGCTAATGGTCTAGAGGCACGCATGGCTGGCACCGGGAGCCAGATCCATAAAGCTTTAGTCAGTAAGAGAGCATCTGCAGCTGATTACTTGAAGGCTTACCATCTGTATCTTACTTCATGCCCATTCAGGAAGATTTCAAATTTTGCCTCAAACAGGACAATAAGGATTAAAACAGAGAATGCGATGAGGGTCCACATCATAGATTTTGGTATCCTTTATGGTTTTCAGTGGCCTACCTTCATTCAACGTATGTCATCAAGAAAGGGTGGACCTCCAATGATTCGAATTACTGGGATAGAATTTCCGCAACCTGGTTTCCGGCCAACAGAGCGAATTGAGGAGACAGGACGTCGCCTAGCAGACTATGCGCAGAGTTTCAAAGTGCCTTTTGAGTACACTGCCATTGCAAAGAAATGGGAGCACATCAAAGTTGAGGATCTTAAGATTGACAAGGATGAATTTCTTGTTGTCAACTGTTTGTATCGATTTAAAAACTTACTTGATGAGACTGTGATAGTCAACAGTCCAAGAAATATTGTTATCAACCTGATAAGGAAGATTAATCCAGATATTTTCATCCATGGGATTGTGAATGGAGCATACAATGCCCCATTCTTTGTCACACGTTTCCGGGAGGCTCTGTTCCATTTCTCAGCGCTGTTTGATATGCTTGAAACTAATGTACCGCGTGAGCATTGTCAAAGGATGCTGATTGAGAGAGAGTACTTTGGGAGGGAAGCTTTGAATGTTATAGCTTGTGAAGGATGGGAGAGAGTTGAGAGGCCAGAGACATATAAGCAGTGGCATGTACGTAATCTGAGGGCAGGCTTCACGCAGATCCCTTTTGACCGGGAGATCATGGAAAGAGCAACCAATAAGGTCCGGTCTTACCACAAGGATTTTTTGATTGATGAAGACAGCCAGTGGTTGGTGCAGGGATGGAAAGGGCGAATAGTTTATGCCCTTTCTTGTTGGAAACCTGTTTAGGTATTTGAATGGTATGTACAATACGTGCTCTGGCCTCCTACATATATGCAGTTACAATTGAGTATGAAGGTAGCAAATCTTTGTCCCCTTTGTTTTCAGTTTTGCCACGGTGCTTCTTTTACTCCCACGTTATGTTGTTGATTTTGATCATCATAACAAAAAAAAAAAAAAGGGCTTTGCTGATCCAATGATAAACACTAATGCTATTGGGATTTTGATGGTTAACTGTTTATGGATCCGGCTAGGACTACCAGAAGTAAGAGATTATGCATCCTCACAAGATATCGCTACTTCAGCTGAATGCTTATTGTTGAATAGATAATTTGGTAGGATTAAGTGTTGTGACATGTATTGATGATGGTTGAAAATCTTACCATGTGAAGGAGGAAACTGTGCTACATTACTTAATATGATTTATGAAGGGCATTTTTGCTGCTGTTGTTGTTTCAAGATTCTCTCTCTCTCTCTCTTGTGTTGGCTTAAGAGTAAATATGGTGCTATCAAACTAGAATCATATCCCTTTCTACTAAGGTAGATGGCACTAGCATTTTTTACTGTTCATATTCTTTCTGTTACTCCAGGGATCATAGCCCTTTTATTCTATTACTGTTGAGCCTTCTTTGGGGTCATCAGCTGAGAAATCTTCATCTTTGACTCACAGAAATTGGGCAAGGGGAGGCTACGAACCCAAAAAAAAAAAAAACACTTCAAGAAGAGCAAACAATCAGAGAAATAAATGAAGGATGCAAGCACAAATTAGATGGACCAATAGAAAATCTACCAAGTGCATAAAGAATTTAGTGTTAATCTCATTTTGCATCCCGAAAGATGTTTCAATTTTTAATTTGCACCTTCAAACATTAAAAATCTCAATTTACACTCTCAATGTTATGAATTAGTAACAATGTGGATCTAACCCAGACTGTCGTTCAGTTTTTTGTTATAAATTGAAGCACATGAATTATAAGCACTTTAAACATAGACTTATGTATAAATTCACATACAGTTGACATCTTATATGAGTTGTATATGATATGATTAGTTTCTATCTGATTAATGAAATTCTATTTTTAATACAAAAAATGATGTCAGATTGATCGCAGAAGAAAATCTGTAGCGATGGACATACTTCATCATCGTGTCCAAAGTACTTGCACCTTAGGTGCTTAAATTTATAACTAAAAACTAAATAACAGTTTCGGTCAGGTCAACATTACTATCAATTCATAACATTGAAAATATAAATTGAAATTTTTAATATTTGAGGGTATAAATTGAGAATTAAAGTATTTTTCAAAGTATAAAATGAGATTAGTCCAATAATTTAAGAGAGAGAAGATAATATGCCACAATAGAAATTCGAATAACCAATAAAAATTCTCAAAAGCATATCCCAATAACTCAGTCAGCATCAACCTCGAAGATATGATATCTGGTTTTGGAATATATTATAGAGAACAATGTGGCAGATTTGGCACAGATGAAGCTTTTTAAGTGAACATATGAACCTGCCAAAAAGGATTCCCTTCTAGCTTCTTCCTTGAGAGGTTCCACAACAATGTTTTTTTAACCTCTATCATGTTAGTATCTGGGTTTTGGCAGGGAGGACCTTGAGGCTGTATGGTTATTATTATTATATACATGTAATCAAAATATAATACGACTTATTAATACGATACGAACACTATACAAAATTAGAGGGTTTAAATCTTCTTTAAGCCACTAGTTTTATAAATGAGTGAACTCGACACGACACGACACAATTAAAAAATGAATCAGGTCTGAGTGAAGCAAAAAAAAAAAATACACAACATGACTCGTTTATATATTAATTATATACGACATGAACATGATATGACACGACTCATTAAACACGAATTAAGTATGAAAAAAATATTTTTTAATAAAACCCGTTATGACCCGACATAACTTCGTTTCATGCAATAATTTACTAAGATACACTTTCTTCTAATTTTCTCGGGGCGAGGTAAATGGTAGACAGAGTCTAAAGCTGTCTACATCCAAATGAGCGTGGCAGAACCAACTCCCCAACTTTTAGACAATTGTTTGATATTATAGTACTCTCATGATTTCATTCAATTTGTTTTGTAACTCCAACGTTATTTAACAAATGCGTGGACAACCGGTGCTTTCGCTCGTTTGATAGTGGATTTGGTGTTTATTCCATTACTATTTTAATAGAACTTTCGGGGTTTTCACGTAAAATAGTGTTATTGTTTGTGTGATTTCTTTGCAATTACTTCTAAAGTTCTGTAATAACTTTGCACCAGCATGTGTGTCCTTTTATGTTTAGAGCTCTTCACTTAACCTGTGACTAGAGGTTCTGGTAAAAAAAAAGAAAAAAACCTGTTACTAGATGTGACAATTTTAAGTCACTATCGATTAACTCGTCTAATTCAATCATAAATAAATGATTGAATTACTTATATTAATTAATAAAAATTCTAAATGAGATGAGTAATATTTCATTTTAATTAGTGAAAATTGAAGATGAGTCCTTGTAGATGGACTTATAATGACTTGAGTCCTGAAAGGAAACTTATTTGGGAGTAAATTTATGTTTAAACTTATATGTAGGTATTTAAGTTCACTTATTTTTTAAATTTTAAAATTATCCCTAACGGTGTTAATTTTTTCTAATTATGGAAAATCATATAGGTTAGATCATTGAGATATATATGAAAACTCTTGATTGAGTTATATATGGAAACTCTTGATTGAGTATATATAGAAGCCGTTTATTAAATATCATGATAATTAATAGAAATTTTATATGGAAGTTATATATTCTGATAGTTATATATGAGAAGCTTAATGTACGAATAAATTGTTGGTTTATTAAGTCAAAATCATATCACAAAATTTCTTTAACAACAGTAATGCTTAATATAGGGAGGCTGAACAATGCCAACAAAGTTCAATAACACGAATGTTAATATATAGTAACATTCTACAATTAGGGTTGTGTTACCAGTACAGTCGTGTTACTATACTGACATTGATGTTACTATAGTGAATTTTAACATACAATTGCAAACCTTGAGACGTATATTATATAACATACACTTTAATATTCAGAGTAACATCAAAACTTTGTGTTCAGTAACACATTTAATTTTACAAAATACAAGACAATAATTTGTTTACAGTAACATCAACTTTCGAATGATTTAAGTGAAAATATGATCCACAAATTAAAAATTTACAAAATGACGAGTAGTAACATACAATCGACAGTTGAATTACGACACTCAACATCAATTGTGAACATCAAGATATCGAAATTCTGAATTCTATTTTTCGGTTCACGTACAATAACATTAACTTTTTCCACAGTAACACAACCAAGGAATACTCGATTGTCTTGCGCAACAAAAAAATCAAAATCTATAACACTTTAATTTAGTACTAATGTATGAGTTCTTTTGAATCTTGGTTACAAGGTTAATGTCCACTTTGACAGAATTAAATCCCTTATTGTTATTACTTTTTTACCATGTTACTATTTTTTTGTGAGCATGCTACTATTTTTTTAATGACCATGTTATGTCTTTGTTGAGTATGTTACTATTGTTATTTTTTAAATATTAATATTCAATATTAATATTTTGTCGATGGAGTCCAAAGTAAACTGAAATAGTAAATTGAAATTATAATTTATGGAATGTAATGAGTTTGAAATTTGAATATGAACGGTTTTTGATAAATGTCAGTTTCTTGTTTTTCGAATAAGGAAATATTGTGGCTTGGAAGATTGTAGCCGAATTTGAAGGCGATTATAAAAGAGATGTATATGACTAGTTATTGTGTCCATAAACGTCGTTTATAGCATTCCTACAGAGAAGAGTTACAATAATAAAATTGACAAAAAACGGACTTAAAACCAAATAAGTTTCTTTAACGGACTTATCTCGAAATAAGTCTATATAGGGAGACCGGCCTCCAAATTTCCCTTTTAATTAAACGTGATGAGCCTAGATCCAACTGGGTCAGTTCCAATCAATGGAGTAAGCCAAATCAAATACAAAGCAGGTCAATCCTAGCTCATGAATTCAGCCCAGTCCAAAGTTCAAGGAGTCTAGGAAGATCAACACACATGGAGAGTAAACACCGGGATAACTACTACTCGAAGATTAAAACTATCTTTAATTGTTCTTACTCTTAACTGTAGTTATCCTCTCCGAATGACTAGTCACTTATTCTTTTATGCCACCGCCTCAACTAAGACTCAGTGCCTATAAATTGTAAGTCTTCTACACATGAGAGACACACCTCTACATCCCACACACAACTCTCTCACTCATAGCTATCTTACCGCACTTAGAGCTTACTCGTGCTCTCCCCTAAACTACTTTATCAATAAAGTCTTCCGGCAACCGTTGCAGCCTTCAAAGTGGAGTAAGCCACCTAAACCGAACCACTCTATATCTGTGTTATTTGTGTAAATCTCATCTTTATATTTACTACATTTATTACCTATATTAATTACTCGACAGGTGGTGCATAAATCCACTTTTGTGCACCATCAAAACATGTTAATATAAATTACAAATGAGTACCCATTGAGATAAATATTTATCTTTCTATTAAATAATACAAGTAATAAAATTAAATAAATATAATAATATATCAAAAAAAATACACACACATTAATGCACCAAAAAATATACACACACTAATACACCAAAAACACACCAATACACTTGCCTCGGCCCATTGCCGTCCCACCAATGACCCAATCCATAACATAAGTAATAGAATAAATGTTTTTGTGTTTTTTGTGTGTTCATACATGAGTACATAGTATTGGTGTGCTTTTTGATGTATTAGTGTGTTTTTTTAGTATATATTCATATTAAAAGTTTTATTTATTTTATGAGTTAATGAGTTTAACTCAACCCGCTATTACCCGTTTATTAAATGGATTATTTGTTTTGCACCCAATTCATCTTGAACCAACCAACCCAGCCTGCTCATTTGCCACATCTTTCTTTTACCTTGGCTATATAAATGAACAAGAAAATGTATAAAAATGGTTAAACAATCAAAATCTTTGTCCTCAGTTCCCAAGATATTTGAATGGTGGTCCTAAGGAGACATCACCTAGATTGCGATCGATTCCCTCGAGAGATTGACATTGATTTGTTTTAAATAATAGCTCAGAAAACCAAGAATTAGATAAAACATAAGCTAGATTACTGATATTGATAAACATAATCTAGATAACTAATCTTGAAAGTGAATGACATGTCCGGAAACATATCTGATGGCGACTGAGAATCAGAAACGAGTAGTGATCTGGGAAAATATAGCCTTGAAATCCTTTGTGGGCGTGCCGGTTCCCTCGGGCTTCGAGGCCAGATCAAATGCCTTGCATTTGGCCTCCTCAAATTGTAGTGCCTGTTCATTAGAGATCACATCACATAATATGCCACTAAGATACATAATACAAAACCAAAAGATCCTGCATGGAATGCATAGACTGAACACTTGTAAAAGCAAAACCATTTACGAATACATACCTGAATACAGACTTCTGCAACATCAGAACGGGCTATAGTTCTTGTTTCTGTCTGAAGAAGTTCATCATCCTTTCCAACAAGTAACTCCCGGATACCACCTTCTTTATCTTGCAAGCCTCCAGCCCTGGACCAACCAAAAGAAGCAAAGGGCATGTTCTAGTTTTTAGGAATGATGTACAACAACATGACCAACAATGGATTCAAAAGATGGAGATCAATCCGGGCTTAACAATTATTCGTTATATAATTATAAGAAAAAGTACTCAAACATGGAAACTCTGGGTAACTCCGTAAAATTTACAAGTAAGATGTGAGCTTGAGAAGACGAATTATATTACAAAAGAAACTAAAAAAGAAAACGGGCAAAAGGAAATCATTGCTTTAAAGTCATTTAGAATTTATTAGTAGTCAATGGTTAATCCAGAAATCATTTAGAATTTATTAGTAGTCAATGGTTAATCCAGAAAGTGTCAATGATATGGGATAAAGACTTGCTTATGAGACTGAGAACCACTGTTGGTTACAGAATTGTTCATATAGAGAAAATTGGTCTTAGGAGGTATCACAGAGAAAATTTGAGAAATCGAAAAAATCAACAAATGTTCTGTAAAACTTTCATTGCTTTAGATGTCTTTAATGACATGCCAATTGTAATGAACAACTTGATAGCCTTATCGTTGATTCATCTAGGTGCAATAATAAAAACAAAGGCTGTCACTACCCTTAGGCATACCATTTTCCTCAACTGTCAATTATGATGGCTACAGGAGATGGGATTTGTGAATATCATAAAAGTAATGTAACGAAGTCTGCAAATGGAAAAGTCATACCAGACCCCGCAGTGGCGGAAGCCTCGTACAATGGGCCGCATTTTGAGACACCATTCAAACATCTTTTATTGCATCGGCCAAATCTAAAATCAGTCATGAAACCTAAGTGTGCAGACATGGGCATACCTTATAATTGTGTATGGGACTCCAGAGTCAGCCAGATACTGTTCAGCTTTTCTCTTCCAAACCTGTAATAAGGCAAATACAAGAGGGGATAAGCATGAATCTAGTGAAATGCAAGTCTAGCACCTCATTCTCATAAACATAAGGCAAAAGGCAATGAGACAAACAAATACTTTCAACAAGAGAAAGAAATATAAACCAATATATTCCCGTTCCCCAAGCTGTTTAGAGGGTTGTTAAGATCTGTTCCTCCCATTGACCCAACCAAAACGATTTGCTTCACTCCAGCAGCTTTAGCTGTACATATAATTCACCTAATTAAGCAAACAAAAACTTGAAAACTAATTAAAAAATATAAGAGTAATACAACAACCCCTTACCAGCATCTATTTGATTTTTTTGCCCAATCCAGTCAACCTGAAATACATAATCGACATCATGGGGAATAAGCAAAGGAAAAGGAAATTACGATACTATAGAATCAGCATCATGGGGGATAAGTAAAAGTAAAAGCAAATTCCAAGATCCTTAAGGTAGATGAAGTGATATTTACTTGTTCCGGATATGCTCCATCCTCAAAAAAGAACTCCGGCCTTCCACCTTTACTTGGATCAAAACCTGGTTTCATTTTTGGCACAGCACTTGTGAGAATTATAAGAGCGTCAATACCTTGGATCGCAGGAACAATGTTGTCGGCATTCCTTATATCCCCAATATAAACATCATCGGCTCCACCAATTTTTTCCTTGCTCTCTTCGGTTCTGACTAAACCTCTAGCAATATACTGATCTGACCTCTCCTTCAATTTCTTATAAACGATTTGGCCTGCAAAGATTAAGGAACACAAAACCATGTCAGAAACAGAATTGATGAAGAGAGATCTTATGTTTCATTTTCACCTCAGAATGAACAAACAAAATTTGAAAAGGTTCAGTAGTGTAGATACAATGTTTGAATTTTATAGTATTAATCTTATGAATGTAAATCCTAAGAACACTAGACTGACAAATTTCTGCATCTTTTGCTCCTAGTTACATTCAAATTCATGTAACTACCAAAATTAATCAACAAACTACATGAATTCCTAGTAAATTAATAACAGTTCATTATTATTATCGATGATTATTAGCATGTAATGTTACCTGTGCTTGCTAACGTTGATGGAGTCATAACCCATTGTCTCTATTTCAAATACAATTGCTGAAAACATTTAATATAGCATGTAACATGCCCATTAATCCTATTGCTTCAGATGTATAAACAAAGTCCCCAAGATTGGTACCAAATCATACCCTTCGTGATTTCAAGTCCAAAAGTGCCAAACCTAAATGATCGACATTTTACAATGACAAAGGAAAGTGGAATCATCACTAGGTGGAAATGCCCACAATTAGTGCCACAGTGCAAAGTCAAATAGTGGACCACCGAGGCTCAAATAAATTATAAATGCCACTCTTGAGGCTGTGTTCCAACAGTCTGATATAAACCCGATTGACATCCAATCTACAACCAATTGGTAAATAAGTTGATATTGCTGGTCACATTTTGCCCTTTTTTTTTTCTCAATATGGGACATGGGTAATCATAACAGACCACCAAGCTCAACAACTATGGGACCGTTTGAGACGTCTCTCACTCTGCTAAAGTGGCCCTCTCCATGTAGCCTTTTTTAAGGTGGTGCTCACAATAGGTAGCATCACTATGGTGGTAGGTAGTCCTTTCCCCCCTAACTCTCATTCTACTCCAGGCCACTCCTAGGTAGCCCTTTCCATGGATCCCACTCTATACCCCTGATACACCATTGAAGAAATATCACAACAAATAAGAACAAATTTCCGCATTTGGCGGTATGCCCTCTTTAAGTAGCCACCTGTTTAAAGGAGAAAAGTAAGCACATTCTCTTATTAATAAACCCTAACTGCTAATCTTATCACAAAATCAGAATTGGAAGGAAAACCAATTCGAAGCTTAACTAATTGCGAAGATAGGATCAGAATTCAAATAGATCATCTTCTTGTTACATGTTATTCTAAGTGATATAAGAACAAGTGGAAACCACAAGAGAATTCTCTGAGCAGGCCCATAGTCTTGCACTTTATCACAATCATGAGTCTTCTGGGTATTGTTCAGCACTCTTTCAACCTCCAATTAGTTTTCTCAATTGCATTCTTCTTTCTTTTCCTAATCATTGCAAAAGCACTGAAACACTCAAAATTTCAATTATCAACCCGTGAAAACTCAAATCCACCACAATTCAATTCAATACACTCTAACCCATTTTCATTCTAGTACTAATCTAAGATTTGCCTCAGCTATTTCATCTAAACCCCAAAACCCACAAACAGAAACATCTCAAACCGAACATAGAGACATTACATTAAACATATCAGGTGAAATTAACAAAGAAGAGAAGCAAGGCAGGCAAGAATTAATATCTACCGGTTCTACCACCAGCTCCGGTGACAAGAACTGTGCTTGGATTCGCCATTGCTGATGAAACCACCACAAGGGTAAGCCTCTTGAAGCTCCTTCTCTTCCGGTAATGAAATGTGGATGAAGTGAAAATTGAAGATGTCTCTGTAAGCCCATTAAAAGAACAATTCAACGAACAATGTTTATGACATTGACTGAAGCTTGAAGGAGAAGTAATGGTTGAGGCTAGAGTGACACGTGTCGCCATGGGTATGAGATGAAGACTATTAGAACGGACTTGTATCCATCCGGTGGTGGTGGTGGTGGTGATCGACGGTGGAGACGCGAAGCAGATATGATACCAAAGCTGCTACGAAATTTCTCTTCGGCCACCTTACTACCTTATCCTTTGCCACTTCCCCAAAATATTTTGGTGTTTGGGTTCAATTGACAGTGCCAAGATAAACCAATAATTTTGTTTTGTTTTATAGATAGAGAAAGTCTATTAACCTTCTTCGATAATTGACTATTAATTAGGTGTTAAAATTATTTTTACTTATTATTTGACGTATTTTTGGATTACGGTGTGCCAAAGTTTAATTGGATTTAAGATCCAAACACTTATAACCTTATTTATGCGAACCTATGTGAGGTTCTACAATTGTGATTGTTCATGTGATTGTAACAAAATGTAAGATTACCTCTAAATTTTTTTTTATGCCTTCAGGATCAAGTACTTTAAATAATTTCTCAGCTAGCAACAAAATGGAAGTAGCAGATAAACTGAGTTTAAAAGATGAAAAGAGTATTTTACTTAACATTAAATGAAAGCGATAAAGGTCATTGGAGTGATGGTTCTGTGTAGAGTTTGTTGTGTTTGATTATGGATCATTTCTTTGTAGTCTTACCCTTATTATTTATGGGGATGACTTTCAACCGTCAAAGTCATCCTATCCGGCCATGACTGTAATCATGACTTTTCCCTCGAGATGTGGAAACGTGCGTTGAACCATCTCCAACTAACACCTCATGATGTCACGTTTCTCTACTTCTCAGAATTCTTAGTCTCTTTCCTTAACCGCCATGTTAAGTATGGACTCACACGGACTCTTTCATGACCATTGGATTGCTTCCACATGTCACTCTTAGATTTTGTTATTTTTTAGTGTAAACACTTACTTATTTAAAAGTGTGTTAGAATATTTTAACTAAAAGAGTGTTTTTATGTGGGAACTCAATCCTACATCGACTAAATATTTAAAAGTACTTATATATACATATATATATGCTAGTGTTATCTAGTCTTTAAGTTAAAGTGAGACATTGAGACTCTCACGTGCGCATGGTGAGACAAGCGGAGGAGATACGAATTTCTAAAATTTACGAGCCATTCTAATCAGTCTAGTCCGCACCCTTGAAAACACTTTTTAATATTTTATTTAATTATTTTTTCGTCATTACTTCTATATTAAAATTTCAGTTGCTGAAAACCAAAGCGTTCCAACGGCTAGTATTCTAATAATCATTTTTTAAGTTATTATCTGATTAAATATAGGAGTAATTACGGATTATTAAACACCTATATTATATATATACATATTTCAGTATAGAAATAGATATACAATCTGATATTCTACTATCTCCATATTGTATAAGTTTCTGGACAATACAAAAAGGTGTCGTGTGAAACTTCTATTACATTCAATTGTGCAGATTTGAGTGAAGCAACAATCAATAGACTAGACTGTTGTATTCTGGGGACGACGCGTTGTTACCTTCTGCGCTGTGATTTTTTCATAAAGGGGTGCGAATCGTATTAAGAGAGCGACCTAGTCCGCGCCTCACCCTGCCATTCACTTTATTTCCTGCATCCCATTTTTCCAACAAAGTGTTTTTAAGAAATTATTCCAAGCATTATCTTTTGTTGTAAATACTTATAATAAGTCGAAAGTGTTATAAAACTAGCAAATTAATGTATGTCAAATAACTAGTTCAAATAAAAAAAATTAAGAGACATAAATAATACTGAAAGAGAGATAAATAGATGAAGATATATATGTCATTATGTGTATATTTCATTCAGAAGTGGAAGAACTATTTATAGGCAAATTATATAACTCTATTGCGCTGTCGGTAGGAGTGCAATTATACATAGACATAAATGCAGTGGTGGTTATCCATCTTTTGCCCATGTACTAATGTCATTTACAATACTATTTGGTAGTGGTACTATGTTATTATTTGTGTATAGTCATCATCCACATCATACACAGTATTTATAACACTTCCCATTGGATGATTATTTAAATAACACTAGGTTCGAAAATACGATTTTGATAAAATCGTTAGGATCGTAAACACCGCCTCGTTAAAAAAATTGTTAAGTAGGAAAAAACCTTAGCGAAGGGAAACAAAGTGCATGCTTCCCCGCTATTGAATACATTCGGTTAAAATGATGATTGTTCAGCTTAATAGACTTTTGAGACGCCACATTTCGATTTGGTTCACCAATTTCTAGAATATAGTTGGCAGGAGTGCTTTAGTGAACAAATCTGCCAGATTTTTCGTCGAACGAATTTGCTGAACATTAATATCACCATTCTTCTCCAACTTATAGGTGTAAAAGAACTTTGGTGATATATGTTTTGTTCTGTCGCCTTTAATATATCATTGCTTGAGCTGTGTGAAACAAGTTGTATTGTCCTCGTATAATATTGTTGGAATTCTTTTGATTGAAGTTAGTCCAATTTGCTCTTGGATATGTTGGATCATGGATCTTAGCTAAATACATTATCGACTTGCTTTATAGATGGCTAATATTTCAGAGTGATTGGATGATGTAGCAACCATTGTTTGCTTAACCAATTTCTATGATATAGATGCACCACCATAAGTAAACACATATCTAGTTTGTGATCGAGCCTTGTGTGTTTACCCAAGATCTTTCATCTCAAACTCACTTTTTAAATAGCTAACGACTTTTGTGAGTTCTTCTGGAATACCTACTAGATTTAAATTATCAACGTATACAACAATAATAGTAAATTCACTGTTAGATCTTTTGATAAAAATACATGAATATATCAAATCATTGACATATCTCGCTTTCAAGAGATATTCACTAAGGCGATTATACCACAACTGTCCTGATTGTTTTAATTCATACAAATATCGTTGAAGTTTAATGGAATACAACCTTCGGGGGTTGTGAATTATATGCTTCTAGCATTTTCAATCTCATTATCCAATGAGCCATATAAATAAGCAGTGACAACGTCCATCAATCGCATATCCAGTCATTCAGAGACGGCAAGACTTATAAAAAATCTGAAAGTGATAGCATCCATTACGGGAGATTACGTCTCCTTGTAATTAATACCTGGTCTCTATGAGAAACCCTATGCCATAAGTCGTGTCTTATTTCGGACCTATAAATAGGGAGTGTCTTTTCCACATTTAGGTCAATTCGTGAGAGACCCTTTAGAGAGATTTTTGAAGAAAAATCTATTTTTCAACCTTGAGAGCTTCCATCACAACCTAGATCCCTAAGAATCCAAAGGCTACAATTAGTGATTTTTTCCATCCTCACGACTTGGAGTAGAAGAGCTTGTTGGTGAACAAACTCATTGATGTGTGCATACCAAGGATTTTTGGCGTGCCTCTAATCGCTCGAGGCCTAGATTAATCGTGCGGCGCGGAGGTCCAAGTGAAGTTACACCAGACGTCGAAGATAGAGTTTCGACGGAGAGACATAGTAAGGAAATGAGCATCTAGCCATGAGTATTGGTTGAGTTATAAGACTCGAGTACTTGTATGTTGACTTGACGCATAGTAGATTAAGTTTTGATGAACCCCAAGTGATTTCCTGCAGTTTTTTTCAATGAGGGTTTTTTGAGTCACTAAATTGCTTGTGTCTCTTATTGTTTATTGTATGCACTTGCAATTGTAAGCACACACGTGCACTATATGTTTGATGTTTTAATTTCTTGATATCATATCATCCATAGTTGTGCAAATTAGGTTTATGGGATAACCATGAAATTGATTTGACTGAATTAATTGCATTTTAATTTAATCAATCGTCCTGAGTGTTAAGGGTTATTGGTGATTAAAGGGGTTCTCGTATTTAATTTTCATATTCGATTGAGAAGAGGTAATTGAGGTAGATATAGATTTTGATTGGATTTTAATTTGGGCTAAAATTGATAAACTTATTCACTCTTCCTCTAGGTTAAGTGTCTTGGTCTCCACATGTATAATCGTGAGGAAAGATCTACATCAGGTTCTCCCTCCGAGAACAACAAGTACCATTACATTAGATAGAAGGTCATTCGAAAAGATTTAGAGGTTAACTATGTATCCACTACTGATTAGGTGGCTGACATTGACAAAATAGGAATTGAGAAAGCTGTGTATTTCTCTCATTATTTTTCTGTGTTAAAAGACTATAATATATACACATATACAGATCAAGTCATGATTTGATCAGCAAGGAAAGAAAATAAAATCTCAACTAATTCCCTTGAATGAAGGGATTACAAATTCCTAAACATGTGCAGTAAAGATTATTTCCAAAACTAGCGTTAATCAAATCTCAGCAAATCTCAACACTCCCCCTCAAGTTGGAGCATGTATATCCAGCATGTTCAACTTGCTTCTTAAGTCCTTAAACACGTTTCCTCCAAGAGCTTTTGTAAAAACATCTGCCAACTGCAAATGAGATGGAACAAATTTTGTAACAATTTGACCTTCTTGTATCTTTTCTCTTACAACATGGCAATCGAGTTCTATGTGCTTGGTGCGCTCATGATATACTGGATTTGCTACTATATGAAGTGCATCTTGATTATCACATAATAACTTTGCTGGTCCAGTGAAATCTGCATGTCATTAAGCAAAAATCTGAGCCAAGTTAATTCACAAGTTGCTGCTGCCATGGACCTGTACTCAGCTTCCAAGGATGATCTGGAGACTGTTTTCTGCTTCTTGGACTTCCATGAAATCAGTGAATTTCCCAAATACACACAATAACTTGTAGTTGATCTTCGAGTCATAGGACAGTTTGCCCAATTTGCATCACAATAAGCCTTCAAGTTGAAAGAATTGTTTGATGAAAATAACAAGCCGAGACCTGGACTTCTTTTAAGGTACTTAATAATGCGAAGAGCAGCATCCCAATGAGGCTTTCTTGGTGCATGCATAAATTGGCTTAGGATATTGACCAAATATGTGATGTTTGGTCTTGTGATTGTGAGATAGATTAATTGTCCAACTAATCTCCTATAGTGCTCTGGATCATGTAGTAAATCTTCTTGATCATCCATGAACTTTAGATTTACTAATATTGGGAAATTTAAAGGTTGAGCACCCAAGTAACCAACATCATCTATAATCTCCAAGGTGTATTTTCGTTGAGAGATTACAATGCCTTCTTTGGACCTTGCAACTTCCAAGCCAAGAAAAAACTTTAGAGAACCGAGATCTTTGATGTGGAATTGTTGATGCAAAATTTTTTTGAGACTTTGTATAGCAGTTGCATCATTTCCTGTTATCACTATGTCATATACATAGATGAGTACCATAGTTGTAGATGGACCTTTAATCTGAATAATCTGAATGTGATTGAACAAAACCAGTCTTTTTGATAGCATGAGAGAATTTGGCAAACCAATTTCGAGGGGCTTGTTTAAGTCCATAGAGGGACTTGTGCAGTCGACATACAAGCTTCTCCCCCTGTAAAACCCGGGAAATTTGGATTTTTTTTTTAAAAAGGGCAAAATAGTAATTTGCCACTATAATGCATATTTAAAATACTCATGTTTTAGACCTCGGATGAGGAAACAGAGTTCGCTGTTGAATTCGTATCGCGAAAACGAGTCACCTTGTCAAATTTCGTCGAATTCCGAGATAGTCGGATTTTGCACGTCGTTCGAGGCGACTGCTTGGCGAATGACCTCACGAACGTCCCCATAAATGAGTTTTATAAAATTTCCTTAAAATTAATTTTAAGTTTAAATAAAATTAACTTGAACTTAAACCGGGATCAAATAAATCGTTTCGGGACGAAATCGAACCCGATTAAGCGAGAGACACGTGGCACGACGTAGGCCGAGTATTTAAAACTATAAATAGGGGTAAATATCTAGAAAATCAGATTATTTTTTGCCCCTTGTGTTCTTGTTTGGCCGGCCAAGAGAGAGAGAAGAGAGAAAAGAGAGGAAACATAAAACTCCAAGCTTCCTCCGTCGATTCCCGGAGTTCCGTTGCTCGGATTCCGTCGAACCAAGAGCTAAAGTCGATCACATCGACGAGGGCTACGCAACCACACCAAGAGCAAGGGATTTCACCGAAGATCCAAGAGAGGAGATTTGGGGGAAATCTAGACTTGGGCTTGGAAAGTGTTCTTGAAGCTTCCTTCAGGTGAATTACGCTTCAAGAGGTAGGGTTTCTCCTACTTGGGACTATTTTTACCTTAGGTGTTAGTAGACTAAGGGTTAAAAGTTATATATGCATATGTATTGAAATATATATATGTCTATAGTTATGGTAATGGAAAAGGGAGCATAGAGTTGGCCTAGGCTAACTTCTAGCTTGATGTTATTACATAGGAGTTCCATGTGGTTTCTCTTATAACCTGGTGACATTTGAGCTATATGGTTGCTTGGAATGTGTTATGTGAAAACATGACTTTAATGATTACTAGGTGTTTGATAAAATGCCTAGGTGAAATTGTGTGTGTTACTTGCATGATGCTATGTTATAACATGCTTGGGTGATTGTGAAATCATATGCTTAGGATATGGTTGTTGGATGAAAAGTGTTGTTGATATATGCATGAAATGATATATTGAACATAATGAGTTATGGTAGTTATGTGCTTTTGATATAATTGCCATTGATGTATTGGAAATGTTTATATGTTTGTCATGAGCATATTGAGCATTATGTTGTATGCAATGGAACATGGCATTGCATATGCATCTCATTACATGGGTGTGTGTGCATGGTTGATGTCAATACCACACTTGGGGATTGACAATATGGCTTGGGAAAAAGTTGGGTCGAAGACCTAGCTAAGCCGCTTGATTGCATGATAAATTGGGTCGGGATGAGCAAGAAGAGGCATGACGACCTCTCGGGTGAAAGACCCGGTGTTTGGGGGGTGCACTCCGTTGGTATAAGAGCCCATAAAGTGTACGGGTGTGGAAGACCATTGGTTAAGTCCATAAAGAAGTCCGATCCCAAGAAAGACCCTAGTTTTCAAAATATCATTTGATGTAAACATAAATGATGAAATGAAACACTTTGACATTGCATCGTGTTGTATGAGTCGGTGAGAACTCGGGTTAAAATGCATGAGTGAGTGACATCTCATTTCATGGCATGGTATGTTGCATTCCAACTTAGAATGCATGTCCTTTTGATAAATGATTGTTTGCAAATGAATGTTGCATGAGCATGAGCATCTAGGGGAAGAGTAGCCCTGGTAGGGTTTACTTTACTGGGCGTTGGCTCACCCTATACGGGAAACATTTCAGGTATGGGGTTTACACCGGCAGATGGCTCACTTGGAGAGCATCAAGAATGAAGGGGGCCGGCATGTGGCCTTAGTTCGAGTTTTTGTAAAACTTTTGTATAAATTTCGTTTGATGTGTAAATTATGGAATTAAATGTAATGGAACTTGTATAAGTTGTGTATTATATGAAAAATCGTATTATACATGTGTTGGATGAGTTAGGAATGTATTAGAATGGATTGGAAGTGAAAAACAAAGGAAAAAGGCAAAACTGGCAAAATCGTACCGGTACGCGTACCGGTACGTAGACAGACAGAAGGCAGAGCGTACCGGTACGCGTACCGGTACGTCGATGTCCAGTGGGTTCAGTGTACCGGTACGCGTACTGGTACGCCTTCCAAAACTCAGAATTTTTTTTTATTTTTCTTTTCTTTGCCAAGCCTTTGGGCTATGTTTTTCCTTCTCTCCAATGATCAAATTGGATCCTAATGGGGTATGAATCATGGGGAGTTGGACTGGGGTTGGATCGAATGAATGCTGAACCGAATTTTCATTTTGGATTATAACCTCGGTTGAAGGATGTTATCGATGTGGTGTCGGGTTAAGCGACATCCACGGGTATTTCCGCGGGTTGATGGGTTGTCAACGGTTAATACAGGACCCCCGGAAAATGGGGCGTCACAGCTTGGTATCAGAGCATAGGCCATAGATCATATGTGGTCTTGTGGGAAATGAGTCTACCATCTTCCATTGCAAGGGAGAACGAGGTTTAGAGCCCTAGCTAATTCGAAAACCTAAGCTTGATGGGCATTGGGTCTAGACCATTGCATGCATTGTGCATTTCATCTTATGTGTTTAAATGCTACATGTTATATGCTATGTGCTATGTGGATAATATACATCGTAGAATGTATATGGAAATGAACACACTAGGGTTAGGAAACATAACCTTGGGAGTGGAAAACAAATGAACGGGAGGGTTCATGGTATAAATGTCTACTAAGGAGAGGAATATGCTTCCCTAGTGAGACGATTCGAAAACTCTTTATGTGTGAGTATTGATTCCTATTTTTGGGATGCCTTGTAAAACTATATTGCTATTTGACTTATGTCGATGGCATATAGAGGGCGTGGACGCCGAGGCGGTAGGTGGAATAACCAACCACCTCCGGCCTTTGATCACCAAGCCTTTGCAGAGGCTATTGGTGAGGCGGTGGCGACTATTGCACAGGCTAGTGCTACAGCCGCTACCATTGCACAGACGGGTACAAACATGGGACAAGGAGGCTCGAGTAACCTCCAGAAGTTCAAAGCCCATCATCCTCCGGTTTTTCTGGGAGGTGCGGATCCAATGGTAGCAGATCGTTGGATTCGGCAAGTGGAGAAGATCTTGAGGGCTATGGAGATCACTTCCGATGCCACCAAGATAACTCTGGCAACTTTTCAGCTGGAGGGAGAGTCCCAGCTATGGTGGGATTGGGTGAAGGACTCCAGAAATTTGGAGGCCATGACTTGGGCAGAGTTCCGAGAGCTCTATATGGGAAAGTATTTCCCAGCAACTGCTCGACATGCTAAGGCCAAGGAGTTCCTAGAATTGAAGCAGGGAAATATGAATGTGCTAGAATACGTGGCCAAATTCACGGAGTTGGCCCGTTTTGCTGATGACTATGTGGCCTCAGACGTGGCCAAGGTACGTAAGTTCGAAGATGGACTGAAGTTGTCCATTCGAGGCAAGATTGTGGGACTTCTCCTGCAAGACCTCGATTCGATGGTCAAGACTGCAATGGCTATCGAGAGAGAGGTGGAGGATGCGCGCAACATCCGAGAAGCGGGTGTTAAGGACAAAAAGAAGGAGGGTCAATCCTTTTCTTCTAGTGCGGGAAAGAAACAAAGGACTTATGTTCCGCAGGGAGTTCAAGGGCAGAGCCGCGGCTATCAAGGCCAAGGCCGGGGTCGATTCTTCCAAGACGGGGGAAACTTCAGGACCGCCTTCCAGACGGGTCAGAAGACTTGTTATTTTTGTCACCAGCCGGGTCACATAAAGAAGGAGTGTCCTCGACTGCAGGGATCCCAGAGCTATGGGACATCCCAATCCCAGTCTTCTGTGGGACAGCTGCAGACACAGTTTGTTCCTCCTTACCCCTCCATGGGTCAAAGGAGCCAGTACCAATCACAGGGTGCTGCACAAGGCCCTACTACTTTCCGAGCGGGAACACCGCAAGCTGGCCAGATGGGCCAAGGCATGGGTAGAGGGAGAGGCCAGGGTTCACAGGCCGGGACTTCAGGAACCCAGGGGCGTGTCTACGCCATTATGCCACAGACTGAGCCGGCAGATCAGTCGGTGATACAGGGTACATTTCTACTCTCTCGTTTATGGGCAAGAGTATTATTTGACTCTGGTGTATCGCATTCATTCATTTCTGCATCTTGTGTGAAAGACTTGGGTTTAGAGGTTGAGACTTTAGAAGAACCATTACATGTGAGTTCTCCCCTAGGTGCTAGTGTGAGAATTGATCAGATATGTCGGGGTTGTGAGCTAGAGATCTCAGGGATTCTACTCACTGTGGACCTTCGGGTCATGGACATGTCGGAGTTCGATGTAATCCTGGGAATGGATTGGTTGGCGGCACACCGAGTCGTCATTGATTATGACCGGAAGCGGGTTACTGCTTACACATCAGATAGGGTTTGTTTCAGGTTTCAGGGGGATAAGCACGATGCTTTACCTCAAGCCGTGTACGACTCTAGATGGCACGGACAGTTGATGGGTTGGCTAGCAAGCCTTACCCTGGAGGACGAGGCGAGACAGGAGTTTGGTCTGCCTCGGGTTGTGTGTGATTATGAGGATGTTTTTCCGGGTGAACTTCCGGGATTACCTCCACATAGGGATGTAGATTTTAATATAGAGTTGCATCCTGGTACATCACCCATTTCTATGACTCCACATAGGATGGCGCCTGCTGAGTTGCAAGAACTCAGGGTCCAATTGCAGGAATTGTTGGACCGGGGTTTCATTAGACCGAGTACCTCACTTTGGGGCGCTCCGGTGTTATTTGCAAAGAAGAAGGACAAAACCCTTCGACTATGTATAGACTACCGGCAGTTGAATAGGGTTACTATCAAGAATAGGTACCCTTTGCCGAGGATTAATGACTTGTTTGATCAGCTGAGAGGGGCGCGGGTCTACTCCAAGATAGATCTCCGCACCGGTTACCATCAGTTGAGAGTTAGGGAGACAGATATCCCTAAGACGGCGTTTCGAACGCGATATGGGCATTTCGAGTTCACTGTCATGCCTTTCGGATTGACGAACACCCCAGCGGCATTCATGGATCTCATGCATAGGGTGTTCCAACCCTACCTTGATCAGTTTGTCGTGGTTTTTGTTGACGACATCTTGATTTACTCCAAGTCTGAGGAGGAGCATGAGGGTCACTTGAGGATCGTTCTTCAGATCTTGAGAGACCATCAGTTATATGCCAAGTTCAGTAAGTGTGAATTTTGGTTGAATGAGGTAAAGTTTTTGGGACATGTGGTATCGGCTTCGGGTGTATCCGTAGACCCGGAGAAGGTGGAGGCAGTCATGAATTGGGAGAGGCCGAAGTCAGTCTTCGAGATACGTAGTTTCTTGGGATTGACAGGGTATTACAGGAGGTTCATTGAGGACTTCTCCCGACTAGCTTCCCTTATGACTAGGTTGACCCGGAAAGAGGTCAAGTTTGAGTGGAATGATTCTTGCGAGAAGGCATTTCAGGAGTTGAAGAAGAGGCTTACTTCCGCTCCTATACTGATAGTTCCAGAAAGGGGACAGGGGTACACAGTGTATTGTGATGCCTCTAAGGACGGACTTGGATGCGTTTTGATGCAGTCCGGGAGAGTGGTAGCTTATGGTTCCCGGCAGTTAAAGACCCACGAGCAGAATTACCCCACGCATGATATGGAGTTGGCGGCCATTGTCTTTGCCTTGAAGGCTTGGCGCCACTACTTATACGGTGAGCAGTTTGAGGTATTTTCAGACCATAAAAGTCTGAAGTACATCTTTACACAACGGGACCTCAATATGAGGCAACACAGGTGGATGGAGTTTCTAGAGGACTATGACTTCACTTTGCATTACCATCCCGGTAAGGCAAATGTGGTCGCTGACGCACTCAGCCGGAAGTCACGGGGAGTCTTGGCTAGTATGGCTTCCCGAGAGTGGCGGATGCTCGAGACTGTGGGACAGTTCGGGCTATGTTATATGGGTCAGGCTCAGGGTATTTTGGGGAGTTTGGTGGCTACGCCTTCCCTACTGAGCAAGGTTGTTGAGTCCCAGAGTCAGGACACGGAATTATTGTCCATCCGGGACCGTGTACAGGCAGGTACAGGTGACGAGGGCTGGGCCATTCACTCGGATGGTAGTCTTCGGTATCGAGGAAGGGTTGTGGTTCCTCAGTTGGCGGATCTAAGAGAGGAGATTCTTAGGGAATTTCATTGTTCCCGTTTTACGGTTCATCCAGGGGGCACGAAGATGTATCATGATCTTCGTCGTCAGTATTATTGGAGTGGGATGAAGGGACAAGTTGCTGAATTTGTTGGTAGATGTCTCACATGTCAGCAAGTGAAGGCTGAACACCAGAGACCAGCGGGATTACTCCAGCCTTTAGAGGTAGCTGAGTGGAAGTGGGAGCATGTCACGATGGATTTTGTGACTCATTTGCCACGGACATCGCGGGGACAGGATGCGGTGTGGGTGATAGTGGACCGGCTTACCAAGTCGGCACACTTTTTGGCTGTGCGGATGACCTTCACATTGGAGGAATTCTGCAAGTTATATATACGAGAGATTGTCTGATTGCATGGGGTGCCCGTATCTATAGTATCGGATCGGGATCCCAGATTCACATCTCATTTTTGGGAGAGTTTCCAGCGAGCCATGGGGACTCAGTTGATGATGAGCACTGCTTTTCATCCCCAGACGGATGGTCAGTCAGAGAGGACTATCCAGACATTAGAGGACATGTTGCGGGCATGTGTCCTAGATCTCAAGGGTAGCTGGGAAGATCACTTACCCTTGGTGGAGTTCGCCTATAACAATAGTTATCAGACGAGCATACAGATGGCACCCTACGAGACACTATATGGGAGGCCATGTCGATCTCCAGTTTGTTGGACAGAGGTTGGGGAGAGACTTGCTACGGGTCCGGATTTAGTTAGAGACACCTCAGAGAAGGTGGACTTGATACGGAAACGTCTTCTCACGGCTCAGAGCCGGCAGAAGAGCTACGCCGATAGACGACGGCGACCTCTAGAGTTTGAGGTGGGAGATCATGTCTTCTTGAAGGTTATGCCTAAAAGAGGAGTGGTCCGGTTTGGTAAGCGGGGAAAACTGTCGCCGAGATACATCGGGCCCTTCGAGGTACTCGAGAGGGTGGGTACAGTTGCTTATCGGTTGGCGTTACCGCCAAATTTATCGGGTGTTCACGCGGTGTTTCATGTCTCTATGCTCCGGAAGTATACTCCAGATCCGACTCATGTGGTGGATTGGGGCGAGCTTGTTGTTGATGCGGATGGGACCTTCGAGGAGGGACCGGTGCGTATCATGGATAGCCGGGATCAGGTTTTGCGAGGCAAAACTGTGAGGCTAGTGAAGGTGCTGTGGCAGCACCGGGGAGTGGAAGAGGCAACATGGGAGCGCGAGGACACCGTACGTGCCAATTATCCTTTCTTGTTTGAGGATAGAGGTACGTTTTTATAGTCATTTACCATTACATGACTGTAGCATATGCATGAGATTGCATGTATGTGTACGTGAATTTCGGGGACGAAATTCTTTTTAAGGGGGGAAGAATGTAAAACCCGGGAAATTTGGATTTTTTTTTTAAAAAGGGCAAAATAGTAATTTGCCACTATAATGCGTATTTAAAATACTCATGTTTTAGACCTCGGATGAGGAAACAGAGTTCGCTGTTGAATTCGTATCGCGAAAACGAGTCACCTTGTCAAATTTCGTCGAATTCCGAGATAGTCGGATTTTGCACGTCGTTCGTGGCGAATGACCTCACGAACATCCCCATAAATGAGTTTTATAAAATTTCCTTAAAATTAAGTTTAAGTTTAAATAAAATTAAATTGAACTTAAACCGGGATCAAATAAATCGTTTCGGGACGAAATCGAACCCGATTAAGCGAGGGACACGTGGCACGACGTAGACCGAGTATTTAAAACTATAAATAGGGGTAAATATCTAGAAAATCAGATTATTTTTTGCCCCTTGTGTTCATGTTTGGCCGGCCAAGAGAGAGAAAAGAGAGGAAACCTAAAACTCCAAGCTTCCTCCGTCGATTCCCGGAGTTCCGTCGCTCGGATTCCGTCGAACCAAGAGCTAAAGTCGATCACATCGACGAGGGCTACGCAACCACACCAAGAGCAAGGGATTTCACCGAAGATCCAAGAGAGGAGATTTGGGGGAAATCTAGACTTGGGCTTGGAAAGTGTTCTTGAAGCTTCCTTCAGGTGAATTACGCTTCAAGAGGTAGGGTTTCTCCTACTTGGGACTATTTTTACCTTAGGTGTTAGTAGACTAAGGGTTAAAAGTTATATATGCATATGTATTGAAATATATATATGTCTATAGTTATGGTAATGGAAAAGGGAGCATAGAGTTGGCCTAGACTAACTTCTAGCTTGATGTTATTACATAGGAGTTCCATGTGGTTTCTCTTATAACCTGGTGACATTTGAGCTATATGGTTGCTTGGAATGTGTTATGTGAAAACATGACTTTAATGATTACTAGGTGTTTGATAAAATGCCTAGGTGAAATTGTGTGTGTTACTTGCATGATGCTATGTTATAACATGCTTGGGTGATTGTGAAATCATATGCTTAGGATATGGTTGTTGGATGAAGAGTGTTGTTGATATATGCATGAAATGATATATTGAACATAATGAGTTATGGTAGTTATGTGCTTTTGATATAATTGTCATTGATGTATTGGAAATGTTTATATGTTTGTCATGAGCATATTGAGCATTATGTTGTATGCAATGGAACATGGCATTGCATATGCATCTCATTACATGGGTGTGTGTGCATGGTTGATGTCAATACCACACTTGGGGATTGACAATATGGCTTGGGAAAAAGTTGGGTCGAAGACCTAGCTAAGCCGCTTGATTGCATGATAAATTGGGTCGGGATGAGCAAGAAGAGGCATGACGACCTCTCGGGTGAAAGACCCGGTGTTTGGGGGGTGCACTCCGTTGGTATAAGAGCCCATAAAGTGTACGGGTGTGGAAGACCATTGGTTAAGTCCATAAAGAAGTCCGATCCCAAGAAAGACGCTAGTTTTCAAAATATCATTTGATGTAAACATAAATGATGAAATGAAACACTTTGGCATTGCATCGTGTTGTATGAGTCGGTGAGAACTCGGGTTAAAATGCATGAGTGAGTGACATCTCATTTCATGGCATGGTATGTTGCATTCCAACTTAGAATGCATGTCCTTTTGATAAATGATTGTTTGCAAATGAATGTTGCATGAGCATGAGCATCTAGGGGAAGAGTAGCCCTGGTAGGGTTTACTTTACTGGGCGTTGGCTCACCCTATACGGGAAACATTTCAGGTATGGGGTTTACACCGGCAGATGGCTCACTTGGAGAGCATCAAGAATGAAGGGGGCCGGCATGTGGCCTTAGTTCGAGTTTTTGTAAAACTTTTGTATAAATTTCGTTTGATGTGTAAATTATGAAATTAAATGTAATGGAACTTGTATAAGTTGTGTATTATATGAAAAATCGTATTATACATGTGTTGGATGAGTTAGGAATGTATTAGAATGGATTGGAAGTGAAAAACAAAGGCAAAAGGCAAAACTGGCAAAATCGTACCGGTACGCGTACCGGTACGCGTACCGGTACGTAGACAGACAGAAGGCAGAGCGTACCGGTACGCGTACCGGTACGTCGATGTCCAGTGGGTTCAGTGTACCGGTACGCGTACCGGTACGCCCTCCAAAACTCAGAATTTTTTTTTATTTTTCTTTTCTTTGCCAAGCCTTTGGGCTATGTTTTTCCTTCTCTCCAATGATCAAATTGGACCCTAATGGGGTATGAATCATGGGGAGTTGGACTGGGGTTGGATCGAATGAATGCTGAACCGAATTTTTATTTTGGATTATAACCTCGGTTTAAGGATGTTATCGATGTGGTGTCGGGTTAAGCGACATCCACGGGTATTTCCGCGGGTTGATGGGTTGTCAACGGTTAATACAGGACCCCCGGAAAATGGGGCGTCACACCCCCTGTCGACAAAGACCCGGTGGTGGAGTCATATACACATCTTCCTCTAAATCACCATGAAGGAAGGCATTGGTCACATCCATTTGATGTAAGGGTCATTGTTTGGCGGCAGCAACAACAAGAATACATCGAACAGTTGTTAACTTGGCAACAGGAGCAAATGTCTCAGTGTAATCCAAGCCTTCTTGTTGAGAAAATCATTTGGCAACTAATCGTGCTTTGTAGCGTTCAATCGTGCCATTAGAATTATATTTGATACGATATACCCATTTGCTGCCAATGGGACGATGACCAGTAGGTAAAGGAACCAAAGACCATGTCTTTTGATTAGTAAGAGCATCAAGTTCATGTTGCATGGCCTCTTGCCATTTCGGATCTAATACAGCCTGTGCATATGAGGTGGGTTCGAGAACACTTGAGATAACATTGACAAAATGTTTATGATTAGAAGATAAAGAATCATATGAAATGTAGTTACTTAAACGATATCGAGTACCTGACTTGGTTGAAGATTCCTGGTTGGAGGTTGAATTTGATGGCATTGTACTCACTTGTCCACAATGGAAATCTTGAAGAAGAATGGATGATTTTCTGGTGCGTTCACTTCTACGGAGAGAAAGGGCTGGGGATGAGACAGGAGAGGAGGAATTTTATGTGGAAACGGTCTCAGGTAATGAGGAATGAAGGGAAGTTGGAAGAGAAGGGGATTCAACAGGGTAGTCGGTTATCTCAGGTTGAGAAATGGATGGAGCTGGTGAGGATTATGTGGTATGAAAAGGAAAAATTTCCTCATGAAAGATGACATCTCGACTTGAGAAAAATTGGTGAGTTTTGAGGTCATATAAACGGTAAGCTTTTTGGCCAATGGGATAGCCAACAAAGATGCATTTTCTGGCACGAGAGTCAAATTTGTGAGTGGGGTGCAGATTTGTTGCATAACAAAGACATCCAAACACTCGCAAGTTAGAGTAATTGGGTGGCTTGTTATACAACATTTCATAGGGAGAATTGTATTGCAGCATAGGGGTAGGAAGTCGATTGATTAGATAAGTGGCAGTAAGTAAACTCTCCCCCCAAAATTGCAATGGAAGATTAGCATCAAGCCTTAAAGCCCTACCCACGTTTAAGAGATGTCGATGCTTGCGTTCAACTACACCATTTTGTTGAGGTGTAGATGGACAAGAGCTTTGAAATGATATGCCAAGATTGGAAAAATATTGTTTCATGGATATGAATTCTGAGCCATTATCACTACGAATACATTTAACTTGGCAATTAAACTGAGTATTGACAAAAGAGATAAAGGTTTTGAGTAACCCTTGTGTTTCGGATTTAAATTGCATGAGGAATATCCATGTGAATCTAGTATAGTCGTCAACAATTGTTAAAAAATAATGTGCCCTTGTATGAGTTGCAGTACGAAGAGGTCCCCAAATATCACAATGAAGAAGATCAAAAGAATGTAAAGTTTGAATAGTACTAGAAGGAAAAGATAGTCGTGTTTGCTTAGCCAAATGGCAAGTTTCACACAAATGTTGAGAATTAAATACAAATGAAGGAATAACATGACTCAAAAACTGTGAACGTGCCTTGGAGGGATGTCCCAATCGCTGGTGCCATGGAATTTTTGGAGTGGAAGCAACATGATAAGTGATCGGTGTGGTAGATGATGCAAATTTGATTGATGGCACGAAGTAGTACAAGCCATTAAGTTGCTTCCCCAAACCAATCATCTTCTTCGAAGTTAGGTCCTGCAGTACACAAAAAGTAGGAAAAAAATGAATAGAACAATTTAAGGTAGCTGTGAGTTGACTGACTGACAGTAAATTGACATGGAAAGATGGAGCACAGAGTATGTTTTTAACATGCATGTGGGCTGAAAGTTGGGTGGAACCTATGCCAGTTATGGCAGAGCAAGCACCATTGGGTAAGGTTACTTGAGAAGAGAGAGGAGAGGTAATTGAAACAGATGTGGCTATGTGATTAGTGGCTCCACTGTCAATGATCCAGTGACTCAAGGCTGTCTTTTGTGCAGTAAATGAAGAAAAGAAAAGGGCAGAAATACCTGTAGAGTTTACTTGAGTAGATTGTTTACCATTGAAAAAGGCTTTAATTTGAGCAAGTTCTTGAGAGGTGAATTGAGGAGTAGGATCGATGGAGGACTTGTGTGAATCTGAGATGATGGTTGCACTGGCTTGGTGAGCAGCAGTTTTTCTGCTACGATTGGGTGGCTGAACTTCTTTGCCATGTAGTTTGTGACCAACTGGGAACCCATTGAGAAAATAACATCGATCCACAGTGTGAGTAGTGCCTTCACAATAAGAGCAATGAAGAGGTTTTCGATTGCCTTGAGGCTTGGAATGAGTGGAGGACCATTGTTTTTGTTGTCTTGAAGCCGTAGTTTATGACTCCTTGGAGTTGTCATAAGTGTGAATACTCATGGCATGAATAAGATCACTGCTCTTTGTTTCAGTGAGGCCTCACTGCTTTTCTTCTTCACATAAAAGTGAATATGCCTTTTTGACAGTTGGTAAAGGATGCATGAGCATAATCTGTCCTCGTACAGCAGAATATGTGACACCCTAAAAACCGGGGGTCCTTTGTTAACCCGTCAACCCGCGGAATACCCGTGGATATCATTTAACTCGACATCATGCCATTATGCCCCATTTATCGGGGTCCATAATTTAACAAAATCGGATAGAGTCTCCTTTGTACAGGGAGCTCTACCCAAAACCCAACCTGTACAATATACAATAACATGACCCATCCGAGGCCCAATATAACACAATGACCGCACCGGGTCCATTTATGAGTAAAAATTGACCACACTGGGTCCATTTATCCATACTCATATGAACATATGAAAGGTTATATTAAAAATGGCCCATATGGGTTCAATTACAACTCTCTTACATAAAATTACATGCCAAAACTAGTTTGCTCCAAAAGTTTTACAAAAGGAGTTATAAAAGCCACAAGTCGGCTTTCTTCACCCTTGCGGCCCCGAATGAGAGCCGTCCACCGGCGTATATCCCGCACCTGAAATATTTTTCCGTATAGGGTGAGCCACGCTCAATATAGTATCTCCTACAGAGGCTACTCCTCAACCTAGATGCATATGAAATGTTCACATACAACAATTTACGAGCAACATTCTTTTCAATCAAGAAAATACAATCCCATGAGAGGGATTTTCCATGTCATGCTATGAATTGAGATGAAACTCACTCATGCAACTTCAATCCGAGTCCTTACCGACTTCCACAACACAATGCAATGCACGTGTGTAATAATTCCGTCATTGACGAAAGTACATCCAATGATTGTTTGAAATAAAAGTTATGTGTTTATAAAACCAAATCATTGATGGATGTTATCCATTGAATGAGTATTTTATAAAACAAAACCATGTGCAACAATTTACATGCAACGTTCAACAAGCAACAACCATCCCAAACAAGAATATGCAATTCAATGTTGGAATTTTACCATGTCATGCCATGAAATGAGATGAGACTCACTCATGCATTTTAACCAAAGCCCTCACCGGCTCCCACCACACAATGCAATGCCAATGTATGATAAATCCGCCATTGATGAAATACATCCAATGATCATTTTGAAATCTCCGGGTCTTTCGTGGGGTGAGTATTTATGGATTTACACCAACGGCACCCAATCGACACGGAATTCATGGACTTCCACCAACGGTTCCGCGTACACCAACACACTTTATGGGCTTTTATACCAACGGAGTGCGTATCCAAGTCACCGGGTCTCTCACCCGAGGGATTTTCTAGCCCTTCTTGCTAACCCCAACCCCATATTCATGCAACCATGCGACTCAGTCAGATTTTCAACCCAACTTTCCTGAGCCCACCCATCAATCACCAAGTATGGTGTTTGATCACACCATGCACACACACCCACCTAATGCGATGTCTCCGTGCAAATGCAATGTAATGAACCATTGCATGTCAATGTCAAGTCCCATATGTAATGAATTAAAATATGAACAATTTCAACATATCACATGATCAATTATATCCAAAGCATATAATTTCATGATCATCATAATGCCAATTCTATGCCCAAATTGTAATGCATGCCAAATGAGCAATTTTCACATATCAACATGTACAATGACAATATATATCATATGCATATAATCTCATTTATCCAGCACAAGGTCAATATATCAATAATCATAACAAGCATGTTATTACACAATTTATGTTCAAACACACTTTACTCATAAGAGCACCATTTAAACACATAGCATGCCCACACCATACCAAAATTCCAAGAGGTTTCACAAGGAACTTCCACATATAAAATTCAAGGTAGAACTTGAATTAAACCATTTCTACACCTATTTCCTCATTTCTATAACAATAGACTCATTTCCATAACAAGAGACTCATTTCCATAACAATAGGCAAATCATAGGTAATTCTATGCCCCCAATCATTCCATATGGAAATGAACATATATCAACATTTACATTTCCAATTTTAAGTCATATCATAAGCATATGATTTCACTTTACCACATCATCCAAGCATGTTATCACATAATCTCATGCAATTAACACACTTTATTTCACATAAGCATTTTATCAAACACCTTCAAGACACCAAATCATGTAATCACATAACATGCCTAAATTTATCACATAACTAAAAAAAAATCAGAATATATGATTTTTACATATCCAATTATCAAAACATCCGAGAAATCACAAATTAGCAATTTCTAACTACCAATTCACACTAGAATTTAGCCTACCACTTTCCATTTAAACCAACCATAATAGACAAGTGTTAAAACACTCAAAATAGCCCACCCATTTCTTATGGACACCATAGGATGTAAATAAACCAAAGTAGGAGGGAACCCTACCTCTTAAAGCGTAAAACACCCATAGGAAGCTTCAAGAACACGATTCAAGCCCAAACCTTTGATTTTCCCAAAATTCCGTCTTTGGATCTTCGGTGAAATTAGCTCTTTTTGGTACGTAGGCGTAGCCCTCGTCGAGGAGATTGACTTTGATTCTTGGTTCGAAGGATTTCGACCAACGGAACTCCGTGAATCGTCGAAAGAAAACTTGAAAACTCACTTTCTCTCCTCTCTTCCTCTCCAACGTGAGAAACCAGCAGAATTGTGAAGAAATTCTGCCCAAAATCAGATATTTAGGCCCTATTTATAATTTTAAATCTTGGTCCACGTCGTGCTACACGCTCCCCTCTTTCCCGGGTCCGTTTCTGCCCCGAAACGATTAATTTCATCCCGATTTAAGTTCAAATTAATTTTATTTGAACTTTAATTCAATTATAAGGAAATTTTATAAAATTTATTTGTGGGGACCTTTGTGAGGTCAGCCGCCACCTAATCGCCTCGAAATACGTCCAGCCTTCATCACCTGTCCTTGACAGTACTCGGTCCTTGATGGACAATATCTCCGGGTCTTTCCCCTGAGACTCAATCACTCTGCTCAGTAGGGAAGGTGTAGCCACCAAACTTTTCAAAGTACCCTGAGCCTGCCCCATGTAGCGTAGCCTGAACCGTCCCACAGTCTCGAGCATCTGCCACTCCCGGGAGGCCATACTAGCCAAGACTCCCCGTGACTTCCGACTGAGTGCGTCAGCCACCACATTTGCCTTACCGGGATGGTAATGCAAAGTGAAGTCATAGTCCTCCAGAAACTCCATCCACATGCGTTGCCTCATGTTGAGGTCCCGCTGTGTAAAGATGTACTTCAGACTTTTGTGTTCCGAAAACACTTCGAACTGCTTACCGTATAGATAGTGACGCCAAGCCTTTAAGGCAAAGACAATGGCCGCCAACTCCATGTCATGTGTGGGATAGTTCTGCTCGTGGTTCTTTAACTGCCGAGAACCATAAGCCACCACCCTCCCCGCCTGCATCAAAACACATCCAAGTCCGTCCTTAGAGGCATCGCAATACACTGTGTACCTATGTCCCCTTTCTGGGACTATCAGAATAGGAGCTGAAGTAAGCCTCCTCTTCAACTCCTGGAATGCCTTCTCGCACGAATCATCCCACTGAAACTTGACCTCCTTCCGGGTCAATCTCGTCATAGGTGCAGCTAGTCAAGAGAAGTCCTCAATGAACCTCCTGTAATACCCCGCCAATCCCAAGAAGCTGCGTATCTCGAAAACTGACTTCGGTCTTTCCTAACTCATAACTGCCTCAACCTTCTCCGGGTCCACGGATACACCCGAAGCCGACACCACATGCCCCAAGAATTTCACCTCAGTCAGCCAAAATTCACACTTGCTGAACTTGGCGTATAACTGATGGTCCCTCAAGGTCTGGAGAACAATCCTCAAGTGACCCTCATGCTCCTCCTCAGACTTGGAGTAGATCAAAATGTCGTCAACGAAGCCCACAACGAACTGATCTAGGTAGGGTTGGAACACCTTATGCATGAGATCCATGAATGCCGCTGGAGCATTCGTCAATCCGAATGGCATCACTGTGAACTCAAAATGCCCATATGGCGTCCTAAACGCCGTCTTAGGGATATCCGCCTCCCTAACCCTCAACTGATGGTAACCGGTGCGTAGATCTATCTTGGAGTAGACCCGCGCCCCTTTGAGCTGATCAAACAAATCATCAATCATCGGCAAAGGGTACCTATTCTTGATAGTAACCCTATTTAACTGCCGGTAGTCTATGCATAGTCGAAGGGTCTTGTCCTTCTTCTTGGAAAACAGCACCGGAGAGCTCCAATGTGAGGTGCTCGGCCTAATAAAGCCCCTGTCCAACAATTCCTGTAATTGGACTTTGAGTTCTTGCAACTCAACAGACGCCATTCTATGAGGAGTCATAGAAATAGGAGATGTACCAGGGTGCAACTCAATAGTGAAGTCTACATCCCTATGTGGAGGTAATCCCGGTAGTTCATCCGAAAAAAAATCCTCATACTCACAAACCACCCGAGGTAGACCCAATTCCTGTCTCGCATCGTCCTCCAGGGTAAGGCTTGCTAGCCAACCCATCAATTGACCGTGCCAACGGGGGTCATACACTACTTGGGGTAAAGTGTTATGCTTTTCCCCCTGGAACTTGAAACAAACACCCTCTGGTGTGTACGCAGTGACCCTCTTACGATCACAATCAATGACAACTCGGTGTGCCGCCAACCAGTCCATCCCAAGGATGACATCAAACTCCGACATGTCCATGACCCTAAGGTCCACGGTGAGTAGAATCCCCGAGATCTCTAACTCACAACCCCGACATATCTGATCAACACATACCTTAGCACCTAAGGGAGAACTCACATGCAATGGCTTTTCCAAGGTTCCAACCTCTAAGCCCAAATCCCTCACATAAGTCAAATAATAATAGAGCACTAACTTAGTATCCCAAAGTAGGGATCAAAGTTGACCATTTGAGATTTCTCCCATTGTCTCACTAGTAGAGCGTGTGTGTCCAACTAGTAGACATTTACACCCTGAACCATTACGTTCACTTGTTTTCCGACCCCCAAGGTTATGTTTTCTAACTCTAGTGTCCCTTTTTTCCATATACATCTTACCATGTATATAATTCACCCAACAAGTAGCACATAACATGTAGCAAGTAGAGCATATAACATGAAATGCATATGGAATGCAATGGTCTAGACTCATGCCCAATCAAGCCCTAGGTAATTCGTATACCTAAGCTCTGATACCAAGCTGTGACACCACAAAAATCGGGGGTCCTTTATCAACCCGTCAACCCGCGGAATACCCGTGGATATCATTTAACTCGACATCATGCCATTATGCCCCATTTATCGGGGTCCATAATTTAACAAAATCGGACAGAGTCTCCTTTGTACGAGGAGCTCTACCCAAAATCCAACCTGTACAATATACAATAACATGACCCATCCGAGGCCCAATATAACACAATGACCGCACCGGGTCCATTTATGAGTAAAAATTGACCACACCGGGTCCATTTATCCATACTCATATGAAAACATGCAAGGTTATATTAAAAACGGCCCATATGAGTTCAATTACAACTCTCTTACATAAAATTACATGCCAAAACTAGTTTGCACCAAAAGTTTTACAAAAGGAGTTATAAAAGCCACAAGTCGGCTTTCTTCACCCTTGCGGCCCCGAATGAGAGCCGTCCACCGGCGTATATCCCGCACCTGAAATATTTTCCCGTATAGGGTGAGCCACGCTCAATAGAGTATCTCCTACAGAGGCTACTCCTCAACCTAGATGCATATGAAATGTTCACATACAACAATTTACGAGCAACATTCTTTTCAATCAAGAAAATGCAATCCCATGAGAGGGATTTTCCATGTCATGCTATGAATTGAGATGAAACTCACTCATGCAACTTCAATCCGAGTCCTTACCGACTTCCACAACACAATGCAATGCACGTGTGTAATAATTCCGTCATTGACGAAAGTACATCCAATGATTGTTTGAAATAAAAGTTATGTGTTTATAAAACCAAATCATTGATGGATGTTACCCATTGAATGGGTATTTTATAAAACAAAACCATGTGTAACAATTTACATGCAACGTTCAACAAGCAATAACCATCCCAAACAAGAATATGCAATTCAATGTTGGAATTTTACCATGCCATGCCATGAAATAAGATGAGACTCACTCATGCATTTTAACCCAAGCCCTCACCGGCTCCCACCACACAATGCAATGCCAATGTATGATAAATCCGCCATTGATGAAATACATCCAATGATCATTTTGAAATCTCCGGGTCTTTTGTGGGGTGAGTATTTATGGACTTACACCAACGGCACCCAACCGACACGGAATTCATGGACTTCCACCAACGGTTCTGCGTACACCGACACACTTTATGGGTTCTTATACCAACGGAGTGCGTATCCAAGTCACCGGGTCTCTCACCCGAGGGATTTTCTAGCCCTTCTTGCTAACCCCGACCCCATATTCATGCAACCATGCGACTCAGTCAGATTTTCAACCCAACTTTCCCGAGCCCACCCATCAATCACCAAGTATGGTGTTTGATCACACCATGCACACACACCCACCTAATGCGATGTCTCCGTGCAAATGCAATGTAATGAACCATTGCATGTCAATGTCAAGTCCCATATGTAATGAATTAAAATATGAACAATTTCAACATATCCCATGATCAATTATATCCAAAGCATATAATTTCATGATCATCATAATGCCAATTCTATGCCCAAATTGTAATGCATGCCAAATGAGCAATTTTCACATATCAACATGTACAATGACAATATATATCATATGCATATAATCTCCTTTATCCAACACAAGGTCAATATATCAATAATCATAACAAGCATGTTATTACACAATTTATGTCCAAACACACTTTACTCATAAGAGCACCATTTAAACACATAGCATGTCCACACCATACCAAAATTCCAAGAGGTTTCACAAGGAACTTCCACATATAAAATTCAAGGTAGAACTTGAATTAAACCATTTCTACACCCATTTCCTCATTTCTATAACAATAGACTCATTTCCATAACAAGAGACTCATTTCCATAACAATAGGCAAAGCATAGGTAATTCTATGCCCCCAATCATTCCATATGGAAATGAACATATATCAGCATTTACATTTCCAATTTTAAGTCATATCATAAGCATATGATTTCACTTTACCACATCATACAAGCATGTTATCACATAATCTCATGCAATTAACACACTTTATTTCACATAAGCATTTTATCAAACACCTCAAGACACCAAATCATGTAATCACATAACATGCCTAAATTTATCACATAACTAAAAAAAAAATCAGAATATATGATTTTTACATATCCAATTATCAAAACATTCGAGAAATCACAAACTAGCAATTTCTAACTACCAATTCACACTAGAATTTAGCCTACCAATTTCCATTTAAACCAACCATAATAGGCAAGTGTTAAAACACTCAAAACAGCCCACCCATTTCTTATGGACACCATAAGATGTAAATAAACCAAAGTAGGAGGGAACCCGACCTCTTGAAGCGTAAAACACCCATAGGAAGCTTCAAGAACACGATTCAAGCCCAAACCTTTGATTTTCCCAAAATTCTGTCTTTGGATCTTCGGTGAAATCAGATCTTTTTGGTACGTAGGCGTAGCCTTCATCGAGGAGATCGATTTTGATTCTTGGTTCGAATGATTCCGACCAACGGAACTCCGTGAATCGTCGAAAGAAATTTTGAAAATTCACTTTTTCTCCTCTCTTTCTCTCCAACGTGAGAAACCAGCATAATTGTGAAGACATTCTGTCCAAAATCAGATATTTAGGCCCTATTTATAATTTTAAAGCTTGGCCCACGTCGCGCCACACGCTCCCCTCTTTCCCGGGTCCATTTCTGCCCCGAAACGATTAATTTCATCCCGATTTAAGTTCAAATTAATTTTATTTGAACTTTAATTCAATTATAAGGAAATTTTATAAAATTTATTTGTGGGGACCTTTGTGAGGTCAGCCGCCACCTAATCGCCTCGAAATACGTGCAAAATTCGACTATCTCGGATTTCGATGAAATTTGACAAGGTAACTAGATTTCACGATACGAATCTAATGGCGAAGTCCGTTGTATCATCCGAACTCTAGAACCATGATTATTTTAAATACGCATTATAGTGGCAAATTACCGTTTTGCCCTTTTTCAGAAAAAAGTTCAAATTTATTCGGGTTTTACAGAATATGTCTCATTGAGTCCCATAAGAAATTGACCAAGGCGAATTCTTTCTTCTTTTTCTTTTAGATCTTTTTGACCTCCACACGTACAGGTGATTGAGGGGCTATAGGTGGTTAGCTCATCCCACAACATTTTCATCTTTATATAGTAAGAAAAAATGGATTATTGATTTTGTTTCAGTTCAACAATGGATCGTTGAGTTTGATAATGATGAGAAAAATCACCTTGAGAGAATCGGTCTTGAAGATCTGTCCAAATTTATGAGGGAGTTTCAGCATAGAGAACACTATGTAAAAGGTCTTGAATTACAGAATTAAGTATCCAAGAGAGTACCATAGCATTGCAACGCTGCCATAAAGAGTATGTGGGATCTTTTTCTTCTAGAGTGGTAACGGTTCCTTCGATGAATCCCAATTTGTTTTTGGCACTAAGGCTGATCAGCATTGATCGTTTCCACATGGCATAATTGGTTCCATCTAAGACATTCGGAACAAGGATCAGTCCAGGATGATCAAAAGGGTGAAGAAACAGAGGATATGCTGGATCAATCGCTGGTGTAGACATCTTTAGTTAGAGTATGCGAAATTTTACAGAAGCAATAGGATCAGTGTTCTGATACCATGACAAAATAGGAATTGAGAAAGCTGTGTATTTCTCTCATTATTTTTTTGTGTTAAAAGACTACAATATATACACATATACAGATCAAGTCATGATTTGATCGGCAAGGAAAGAAAATAAAATCTCAACTAATTCCCTTGAATGAAGGGATTACAAATTCCTAAACATGTGCAGTAAAGATTATTTCCAAAACTAGCGTTAATCAAATCTCAACAAATCTCAACAGACATCTTCACCAAAGGCCTCACTTCAATTAGATTTCTTCTATTAAAAGACAAACTCATGCTTGACATTTTTCCTATTCGTTTGAGGGGGAGGGGGGTGGTATTAGCACAACAGCTCAGCCTTAGAGTTCTGCATCTTCAGCTAAGCTCAACAGAGGAGCTCAATAGCTTAGCATTGTTCTGTCTTCACATACAGCTCGCCACAAAACACCTACATCAACATTGAAGCACATTACTAGCAGGATTCCAAACCCAACAACTTGACTAATTTTGTTATGACCTCAACAACTAAGTTAGTTAGAGTTAGTTATTAACTATAGTTAAAGCTAACCATAATTTGTATAGACTGAAGCTAATAGAGTGTATAAATAAAGGTTGTAATCACATTTTCCATAAGTTGAATGAAATAATTCTTGCTTCATCTTCATCTTCTTCAGTACATATATGCCCTTAAAGTCTTAAAAAGTACATGCTTGTACTTGTTGACAAAAAAGAAGAGTAAACTGTACTTGTTTCTATTTTTCACAATTTTAATTTTTTTTTTTGTTGGACTCAATTTTTATGAGTTTAAAATTTTTTGAATGGATTATTTTATAGACTTGGAATAGATGTGAGTGAACAAGGGGATACAAACTAATTGTAGAGCCCCCGTATATATAGTCAAATAATAAAGGTACAATAAGGATAAAAAATGTAAAACAACGGTAAAAAGGAAAACCCTAATAAACTAGGAAAACCCTAATAAATTAGGTTATATCTCCAACACTCCCCCTCAAGCTAGGCGCAAAAATATCAACTAAGTCAAGCTTGACAACCGAGTCCTGAAGAATGGATAGAGTGACAGGTTTTGTGAAAACATCTGCAACCTGATCACTGGTCCCCACAAACAATGGAGTGACAATACCACAGCTAACCTTCTCCCGAAGAAAGTGAACATCGATCTCTATATACTTCGTCCTCTCGTGTAGTACAGAGTCAGAAGCGAGCTGAATAGCATATCGATTATCACAATATAATGTGGATGAAGAAGTCACTGGAAATCCCAACTCGCCAAGAATCGATCGTAACCAGATAATCTCACATGTGCCAAGTGCCAGTGCCCGATACTCGACCTCTGCTGACGAGCGGGAGACAACTGCTTGCTTCTTGCTCTTCCAAGAGATAAGATGAGTCCCTCGAAAAGCACAGAAACCTGTAGTAGATCGACCGTCACACGCTCCCCCATAATCTGAATCTGAATAACAGGCTAGAGAACCAGTCTGACATCCTGATGCATAGAACAACCCAAGTCCAGGACAAGACTTGAGGTACCGAAGAATATGATAAACTGTATCAAGATGAGGCTGACACGACATGTGCATGAACTGACTAACTCGGCTGACAGCGAATGAAATGTCTGGCCTTGTGTTGACTAGATAGATAAGTCTACCTATCAACTTCTGATAAACAGTCGGATCTCTAAACTCCTTACCTTCAGCAATAAGCTTCAGGTTTGGAATCATAGGTGATGCCGGTTTGCACCCCAGCATCCCAATGTCTGAGAGAAGATCCAAGACATACTTTCTCTGAGAAAGAACAATACCCCTGCTACTACGGGCAACCTCAATCCCAAGAAAGTATCGCAGAAATCCAAGGTCCTTCACATCGAAGGCCTTACCAAGGTCTACCTTGACATGTGCAATCCCAAAAACATCATCTCCAGTAATAATAATATCATCAACATATATCAACATGATGACACACTGTCCAGAAGTATTCCGTCAAATGAAGCAGGTATGATCAGAATGACATCTGGTGAACCCTAAACATACAACTACACCACTAAAGCGAGAGAACCAGGCTCGTGGTGACTGTTTCAGTCCATAAAGAGACTTACGCAGTCAACATACCTTTCCAGCATACTCCCCCTCACCACAAAAGCCCGGTGGCGCATCCATATAAATAATCTCATCCAGATCACCGTGAAGAAATGCATTCTTCATATCCAATTGATGAAGAGGTCAAGAGTACTCCGCAGCTAGAAAAATAATCAATCGAACAGTAGTCAATTTTGCCACGGGGGCAAAGGTAACACCAAAATCACGACCTGGTACCTGAGTAAAGCCTTTCGCCACAAGCCTAGCCTTGTGACGATCAATAGTACCATCCGCCAGAAATTTCAGGGTGTAAACCCAGTGACAACCAACAGTCTTTACCCCTGAAGGTAAAGAGACAAGATCCCATGTATGATTACGCTGAAGAGCGTCCATCTCCGTCTGCATGGCAAGAACCCACTGGGGCTCCCGCATAGCCTCTGAAATAGAGCGAGGAATCGGCATATCTGATAAGGCCATGCTATAAGCTCAAAATGTAGGAGACAAATCACCATAAGAAACATAAGCAGAGATTGGATATAAAATCCTGGCGAGCAGTAACTGGAGAGGGTCCCCAAATATCAGAGTGTATTAGGTCAAATGGCTTGGGTGACTGGTGCATGCGAGAAATATAACTAGTCCTAACATGTTTCGATAGGGAACATATAACACAATCAAGTTTACCACCAACACAAGTCTTGCTCAAATCATGAAACAACATACATAATTATTTAAAATTTGTATGTCCAAAACGGTCATGCCACAACTGAACAGTTTGTGACGAAAAATCATAACGACAAGGACTAGGTAAAATACTAGCATGCAAGCTAGGAACAGATAAAGACAAAGCAGGTGCAGGTGCAGGTGCAGGTGATGGAGGAGGAGGAACTAGTGAAACTGGAGGTGAATCGCCTAGATAATACAATCCATCTCTCTCATGTCCCCTGATAATAATCCTCCTGGTACTCAGGTCCTGCAAATAACACGAATCAGATAAGAACACAACCGCACAATGAAAATCTCTGGCTAACTGATGTACGGATAATAGATTAATGGCCAACTTTGGCACATGAAAAACTGAATGTAATGTAAAGCCATCTGGGAGGCGAACTGTACCCCTACTAACAATAGGGGCATGTGTCCCATCTGCTAGCTGAACCTGTGTATGTAACTGCTCGTCAAAAGTGGTGAAGTGATAGGCCTCCCCTGTCATATGACCATTCGCACCCGAGTCCAACATCCAAAGAGGAGACGGACTGGCGCGAGCATGAAAGACACGAGGTATAGCTGTAGTGGTGGCAGTAGCAGAAGTCGGACTCTGAGAAGTCAAGGCGGACATAAGTATATCCAATCGGGAAGTGATAGCATCCATATCACTCTGCCAAGGAGAAGCAGTAGTAAGAGTAGCGGTAGTAGGTGGTGGTATCTCAGCAATAGCAGCAGTACGACCGCGAGGAAGGGGCTTAAGCTCCGGATGGAGCTTCCAGCAAGCAGCCCTGAGGTGTCCTGGTCGGCCACAATAATCACACTGACGAGAATCCCCCTGTCTGCGCTGATCTGGGGCACCCTGACGGCGCTGGTCCGAGCACTGTCCACCCCTGACTGAGGATCCTAAACGAGACCCTGCAGCAGCTGCAATGGTCATATGATCAGTCGGAGGAGTCATGGCCACAACTGGAAGTGATGCAAGACGGACGCAGCGCTCATGCTGCTCAATCATCGCATACACCTCATAAAGAGAAGGAAGCCTCAACATCGACAAGATCTGTGAACGAGGTCCCTCAAACTCATCACGAAGCCCCATAAGGAACTTGTGAATCCTATCCTCCTGCTCTCGAGTATGCAAGAATGCTGGTCCCTCGGGCTCTATCCTCAGAATAGCAGCAAGAGGACGTAGAGTCTCATACTCAAGCCAGCGCTGGGTCAAATAGCCATAATAATCCTGAACTGGCATATCTCCCTACTGAGCATATGAGAGCTCCTGAGAAAGCTCATAAACACGAACTCCCCGTCCTGACTGAGAATACATTTCTGATAATGCGTTCCATAGCTTCGGAACAGAGCTATGAAACTGGTGAATCCTGCAAACAGATGGCTCCATCGAGCCAAATAACCATCCAAGAATGACGCAGTTCTCAGAGAACCACACAGAATATCCAGGGTCGTCATCAGCTGGCTTTGGGTGAGATCCCGTCAGCCAACCAAGCTTCCCTACACGGCCTAAGAAAAGCTGGAATGAGCGAGACCACTCAGCAAAGTTACGGCCATTCAACAACTGTGTCGTAACTTTCTGAGAGATCATGTCCGGCAGTGCTGGTAATGCAACTGTGCCAGTAGGTACTGTATACTGGTCAAACATAAAGGTGGAAGTACCAATAGAGGTCTCAACGGTAGAGGTGTCAACAGTAGGGGTCTCAAGTCGCTCAATAGTAGTCATAGCAACAATAATACTAGGGCACCCATGACAGAAAAATAACTCTAATATAAATAGAGAGACAAAATAAGGGAGAACAATATACCTCTAGTCAAACTGTAGCGACAAATAAAGAAGGTCTAGAAAGCTCTCAAATAATCAGGTTACGGTGCCCAAAAATCCAAGAAATATATAAGTGATCTACTGCATCAAAAGTAGATCAACAGAAAAGATGATCCGCTCCCTCCTAAAAAAGTTCTAAGACGAAGCCACAATGAAAAACGCGACCCGACAGTGGGTTGGACAATGACCCAGCAGTAGGAGTTCGGGTTATTGGGTTGCTGGGTTGCTTTAATATGTCTAGTATTATTGTTATATGGGCTGTTAGTAAAGTATTATATGGGCAGTGGGTAAAGTGTTATATGGGCAGTTAGTTGCTATGTTGCTGTCGGTGGGTATGATGTTTCGGTGCTGCTGGGTATGGTAGTCTCTCGTTGAGATGCTGGGTTGGTGGGTTTTGTGGGGTGCAGTCGGTGGGTTGTGCTTGGGTGTTCTGGGTATGCTTGGTCGGTGGATATACCAAGGGGGGGAGGGGGTGCAGTCGGTGGGTCTTGGTATATGTTGTCGGTGGTGTCAACATTAGTGCAACTTACTTAGGAATTGCTGAATAAGTCTTAGGCTTACTTAGTCTAAGTTTGTTATTTGTTTGAACTAGTCTTCAGGAGAGTATCTCTCTTCCAGATCTTTAGGCATGTTGGTGTTTCTTTGGCATAATATTCTCAACACACTCTGTTTTGTTGAGAAAGTTTAGGAATTGTTTTCTATAAATTAAGTTGTGTACTGGCTGGTTACACACACCAGTTTTCTTCTTGAGTAATAAAAATCTGCTACTTCTCTTCTTTCTGTCCTTTGTTTTATTTTGTTTCATGGTATCAGAGCCAGGTTCGAAGGGTTGATTCTTATACTCGTGAAGATGAATGGTGCTAATAATGTTGCTGTGGAAAAGCTTGTTGGTACCAACTACAACTATTGGAAGCTTTGTATGGAAGCTTTTCTACAAGGTCAAGACTTGTGGGATCTTGTCTCTGGTGATGAAACTGTAATTCCAGAGGACACGCCACAAAACGTCGAGTCACGTCGGAAGTGGAAGGTGAAGTGTGGTAAGGCTTTATTTGCTCTATGCACCTCTATCAGTAAGGAGTATATTGAACATGTTCGTGATGAGCAATCACCGAAGAATGTGTGGGAGACACTCGAGAGGCTGTTTACTCAAAAGAACACGATGCGGCTACAGTTCTTAGAAAATGAACTTGCCGGGATAATCCAAGGTAACCTTGCAATTCCAGAATATTTCTTGAAAGTTAAAACTTTGTGTGCTGAAATTTCAGAGCTGGATCCTACTGAACCTGTGAGTGAGGCACGGTTATGTCGTTATGTCATTCGGGGACTTCGGAAAGAATTCATGTCGTTCATCTCCTCTATACAAGGGTGGGCTAAACAACCTGCTATCATTGAATTGGAGAACTTGCTCTCAAATCAAGAAGCCTTGGTGAACCAGATGATCAATAACAAGCCTTCTGTGCACGTGGAGGAAGTATTATACTCCAGGGATCAAGGTAAAAGAAAATTTTCTGCTAAGCATATTGCAGGTGGTAGTGTACCTTCAAATGATGAAGGTCAATCGAAGGAAACTTAAAAAACATGCTACAGGTGTGGAAAGCATGGACATTTTAAGCGTGATTGTCGAGTGAAGGTAATTTGCAATCGCTGTGGGAGGCCTGGTCACATTCAATCTAATTGTCGGATGAATCGTAGTGAAGAAGGTGCAAATGCAGTTTATGAAAGCAATGGGTCTGAACATTTAGATTAGGAGCAGTGCTTAGCCATTGAAACTATTGATCAAGTTGCAAATGTGCACCAGACAAATGCACCACCAGATGTTGTTGCTCTCATCAACTATAATAAAGAGTGGATTGTGGATTCAGGCTGCTCTCACCATACAACTGGAAACGTGTCTTTACTCTCCAATGTTCGTCCACATGATGGAAAGAAGGCAATTGTTACAGCTGATAATTCTCTCCACCCAGTAGTCGAAGAAGGACATTCAAATATCAAGAAGAACAATGCACATGAGGGAGGCCTTTCACTTACAGATGTCTATCATGTTCCAGGTTTGAAAAAGAATCTTGCTTCAGTATCTCAAATAGCTGATTCTGGAAAATTTGTCTTGTTTGGTCCAGATAGTGTTTTAATTCTTTCAAATGTGAGAAATATTGATGTTGATGTTATGTTTACTGGAAAAAGGAAAGAGTCACTATATGTTTTATCTGCAAGTGATGCTTATGTCGAAAAAACGGGTCAGATTGGTAGTGTAACACTATGGCATGCTCGCTTGGGGCATGTTGGCTATCAACTGTTGCACAAGATCTCTACAAAGAGACTGCTGGATGGAGTTCCTCTCTTTAAAGAGATGCACTCTGATGTGGTTTGTCCAGGATGTCAGTATGGGAAATCTCACCGTCTCCCATTTCCAAGTTCTATAACTAGAACAAAGGTTGCACTACAGCTGGTTCATTCAGATCTAATGGGACCAACAAGAACTTCTAGTTTCACGGGTTGTCGATATGTGATGGTATTTGTGGATGATTTCACTCGTTTTACGTGGGTATATTTTTTGGCAGATAAAAGCGAAGTTTTTGCAAGGTTTATTCAATTCAAGGAGGAGGTCGAGAAAGAGTTTGAATCATTGATAAAATGTCTACGTACTGACAATGGTGGAGAATACATGTCCAACCAATTTTCAGAATATTGCAAAGAGCATGGAATTCAACGTCAATTTACTTGCCCTGAAACCCCGCAACAAAACGGGGTAGCAGAGCGTAAGTTGGCACACCTAACAACTATGTGCTTGTCATGGATGCATGAAAAAAATCTTCCAAGAGAGTTGTGGGCAGCAGGTGTTCAGTCAGCATGTCATGTGATTAATCGTTTACCACCATGGCCAGGAATTGAAATATCTCCTTTTGAAGCACTGTACCAACGCAAACTCAATGTGAGTTATTTCCGGGTCTTTGGTTCTATTTGTTATGTCCACATTGTGAAAAACAATAGAACTAAACTTGACCCAAGAGCAAAGCATTGTATTTTTGTTGGATATGATACTCACAGGAAAGGTTGGAGATGTATGGATCCAGACACAAAGAAGGTTGTTGTCTCTCGAGATGTGGTTTTTGATGAAGTCTCACCATATCAGGAGCATGCAAATACTGACAGCGCCTCTACTAGTCTTGGTTCATTGTTTGGGATGCTAGTGTCAATGAAAAGGGAGGAAATTTGCCTCCATCTGAAGTAAACATACATCAGAATGATAGTATGGAACCTGCGACTCGCAGGTCATCTAGACATAGAAGACAACCTGAATACCTGACTGACTATGAGGTACAATTAAACCATTGTTCAGTTTTGTCTTGCTTTCTTTTAGGAGATGCCTATGGAAATGAGCCCAGATCCTTCAATGAAGCTAAGGACAGTGTTGAATGGAGAGAAGCAATGGAAGAAGAAATTGCAGCTTTACACAAAAATGGCACTTGGGAGCTTGTTCCAAAGCCAAAAGATGTGGAACTAATTACGTGCAAATGGGTTTATAAGCTGAAAAAAAGGTTGGATGGTTCCATTGATAGGTACAAAGCCCGTCTCGTTGCTCGTGGTTTCTCGCAAAAGTATGGGTTGGATTATGAAGACACTTTCAGTCCTGTTGCTAAGATGGTAACCATTCGTACATTCATTTCTTTGGCTGCACATGAAGGCTGGAAATTGTGGCAGCTAGATGTGAAAAATGCTTTCTTTTATGGAGAGCTAGATCGTGATATCTTCATGGAACAACCACAAGGCTTTATCTCTAAAGACTTCCCAACTCATGTATGCCAACTCAAAAAGGCATTATATGGCCTCAAGCAAGCCCCACGTGCTTGGTATGGTAAGATAGCCAAATATCTTGACTTTTGTGGTTTTAAGTCTTCCAATTCAGATCCAAGCTTGTTTATCAAGAAGACTCCCACTGTGTGCACAATGCTTCTTTTGTATGTAGATGATATGGTTATCACCGGAAACAATGATGATGAAATCACGTGCCTTCAAGATGCCTTATCTGTTCGGTTTGAAATGAAAAACTTGGGTGAAGCAAATTGTTTTCTTGGTTTAGAGGTTGAGAAAACAGATGGTTATTTTGTTTCTCAAAGAGGTTATGCTAAAAGTTTATTGGAACGATTTCATATGGGGGAGTGTAAAGCAATGCCCACTCCTATGGAACCATATCTGAAGTTGACTAAAATTGAAGGAAAAAATTCTGCCAGATGCTACACTGTTTCGACAACTTACTGGTAGTCTTTTTTATTTGACAATTTCAAGACCTGACATTGTTTTCTCTGTTGGAGTAATATCTCAGTTTATGGACAAGCCATGTGAAGGTCATTTAGCTGCAGCACGAAGAATACTCAGATATATTAAAGGCACTCTTTTCTTTGGATTAATGTACAGGCACAAGACAACATTTGTGTTGAATGGTTTTGTAGATGCAGATTGGGCTGGTGATGTAAATGACAGGCGCTCTACAACTGGGTATTGTTTTTCTACAGGTTCAGCAGCAGTTTCGTGGTGTAGTAAAAAGCAAGCAACTGTTGCTCTGTCAAGCTGTGAAGCTGAATACACAGCAGCAACTATGGCTACTCAGGAATGTATCTGGCTCAAACGACTTCTTCAAGAATTGGTCTCCACTGCTCACTGTCCAGTTCCTATTTGGTGTGACAATGAAAGTGCTATCAAGCTTGCTGAAAATCCGGTGTTTCATGCTCGAACAAAGCATATTGAAACTCATTATCATTTTGTTCGTGATAAGGTGTTATCTCAAGAGATTGTGTTGCAGAAAGTTCGAACAGAAAATCAAATTGCCGATATCTTTACCAAAGCTCTTGCAAAAGCTAAGTTTGAAGTTTTCCGCAGTGCTCTTGGAGTAGTAAGTTTGCACTAAGGGGGAGTGTCAACATTAGTGCAACTTACTTAGGAATTGCTGAATAAGTCTTAGGCTTACTTAGTCTAAGTTTGTTATTTGTTTGAACTAGTCTTCAGGAGAGTATCTCTCTTCCAGATCTTTAGGCATGTTGGTGTTTCTTTGGCATAATATTCTCAACACACTCTGTTTTGTTGAGAAAGTTTAGGAATTGTTTTCTATAAATTAAGTTGTGTACTGGCTGGTTACACACACCAGTTTTCTTCTTGAGTAATAAAAATCTGCTACTTCTCTTCTTTCTGTCCTTTGTTTTATTTTGTTTCAGGTGGGTCTCTCGTTGGGCTTTGCTGTGTGCACTGGTTTGGCAGCGGTCGGTCAGTTGTTTGGGTTTACTGGTCGGTTGTTCGCTTGGCAGTGGCTGTAACGTGGTGATTGATGATGGTTTGGCTGTCGGTGTGGCCTGGGCAGTCGTTGTGGCTGTTGGTTATGGTGTAGGCTCTCAGTGGCTTTGGAGTATGTCGGTTATGGGGTTTGTGTTTGCTGGTTCGTAGTTCGTTGGGCGGTGGGTTTATGCTGGTCGGTGATTGTGGAAGGGTGGCTGTTAATTGCCGGCCAGGAGAAGGTTAGAGTTAGGGTATGGCTTTGATACCAACTTGGAATAGATGTGAGTGAAAAAGGGATACAAACTAATTGTAGAGCCCCGTATATATAGTCAAATAATAAATGTACAATAAGGATAAAAAAGGTAAAACAACGGAAAAAAAGAAAACCCTAATAAACTAGAAAAACCCTAATAAATTAGGTTATATCTCCAACATATAGACCTATAAATTTGGGGTCTCTTTTTTAATTGGGGCCTAAAGCCCGTGCTTAATTGATAAGAGGAAGTGGGTTTGGTACTAGACAATGAAAGCTAACAGTGACTATAACGATTTTGATGTCAAAGAATTACAGGAACAATTGTTTCAATTTAGTTTGACGATTTAATCATTTAGGCAATGGGCTGTTTGGAGCTGGTTATTTTGGGTGCAAAATAGAGGTTTGAAAAGTGAAATAAAAAAGTCAGAGTTAAAAAAACTCTTGGAACCACTTGGAGTGTTTCCGAAAAAGCTGGCTTTTTCTTGGAAGCTCTCGGATAAGTATCATTTTTCAGCATTTTCTTGGTGCTAATAAAAGCAGTTTTTACCTAAAAAACTGATGTAAAAGCAGCCCAATAAGTCTGGGTTCAAACAGACCAGACTTCATTTCCTTTGAAACAAAAAAAAAACTGAGATTTTCAGCCCCAAAATAGGCCCAATGTTGGATTCTGATGTAAATGTTTCTTTATCTTGCAGATAGGTATGAAATATGTGAATAGAAAAGGCAGAGACTCCTGAATCGTCTATATTTTGTATTATGCCTAAGTTTGTTTTTTTGGTATCTTCAAAACCCCTTCTCTCTCTCTCTCTCACACACACACAACATTCACACAAGTGTATGTGCAAAGCAAGGTGAATTGTTGTCAATGGTCTATATTTTGTATCATGTCTAAGTTGGTGTTTTGAGATTAAAATTTCAACGACCTGGCAATATGCTGTGATATGTCTTTGGGCTGGTGAGATAAGAACATAGATCCAATTATAATTGCAGTGGAATTTGTCAAACACATTCATTTCAGTCAGATCCTCCTATTGTGTTTATTTTTTGTTTTGTCATGTATGTTCTGTTACACATATGTAGATGCATGAAGCTTATTAAGAGCTTTCATGACATGATCAAAATGTTCTAATTCCTCAGTTTCACCCTTTCATCTTTCAAACCCTGCTGTGCATGGTCATGAAAGGTTTGACTATGGGTAACGTGTTCCATTCAAAGCTGTCCTGAGCCATTCTGATTATGCACTCATGTGAACACGTTAGTTGGAATGTGCTTGCAAGGTTTTTTCAGTACTAAAAGCCTTGCTTTTTTGTAACCGGTGTCGCCTTTAGGTGATGTAAAAACCAACATTTAGGTGCCTTCCAAATCTTGATTTGTCCTGAAGAGGTGAGAGATGGTTATGCTTTTCAGTACAATCACAAATGTATAATTGGGGTCACCTTGCACATAATTGGTGCTTTAATTTAGTTGATTCAGGAATTCATTTGATACAGAGACTCACAGGACAAGCCCGGGTGGCTTGGCTTCGCCTAGCATCCAAAAGGCTCACTCTCTCCTCCCCATCCTGGGATTGAATCTCACCAGGGCCCAAAAAAAGACTAATTTTTAACAGTCTCATTTTGCAGAATTGAACAAGTTTTCTCTCCTTCACACCTAAAAATGAGTGTTTGGGAGCATGGGAGCAGATTATTATTGCTATTTTGAGACTTGACTGCTTACATAAATATATTCATTTTGCTGCTCTGAAAGATTCAAATCCATTTTTGGTGGTATTGCAAGCTGCCATTTTACTCTTAATTGCTAAACCGTGAAGCTTAAACTGGTTGGAACTGTAGGGAGCAATGCTAGCCTGGGGTGTTAGAGCTTGTGCAGTAGTTGTTGCAGCTGTTCTTGAGGGTCTGTCGTGCAGGGCGAGTAAGTTTAATTATAGGGCAGCCATGCAATGGGATTTGAAAGTGTCAAAAAGTAAATATAATTAGCCCAATGGTTCAGATTAGACTTATATAAAGATATCATTTTTGTTGCATAATCATTCTTTTGAGGTTTTACGAGTCTATTGGTACTTCTTTGGTTCATCACAACCTTGTTGACCACCCAATTATTTATTATTTGGCAGTCCCTATTTTATATTATGGATCTGTATAGTAACTGTAGAAAATGAAATAGAAAACAAAAATAGCGTGATGATAACGTTGCCTTGTGGTTTCTGAACTGCTCACCGCGTCCTACTTGTACTCACCTCTTCTGCTGGTTGAAAGCACAGAGATGGAGCATGATAGGGAATAGAACAGCTTTTTTGTTCTGGAATTGAAGATATGGTGCCAATGTGCTGGTTGTCACTTTTCCTATCTGATTTACCACTGCTTTTTTGTTGTTCCATGAGATCTGCACTCATCTGTTTCGAAACCTGCCAAGTCTCTGATAGTTGAGGGCAATATGTTACTACAAAATTCTATGAACATAATTAAACCCATGGCTCTTTTCTGTAGCCTCAGCAAGTGAAGATGGCCAACTATATATTCAATGTATGTGCTTATCATCTTTGTGTTGCCCCAACAAACAGGGTTCATGGGCCCATGGCACAAGACAAAGTAAGCCACTGCAATGACATTATTGAGCTGATGATTGAAACACTGTTAATCAATACAATGACCTTGATTGGTGCCAACATTATGGGAATGCCACGGATTCAAGTCTATCTTCTTAATGACCTAAGTTTCAACAAATGGCCTAATACTCCAAAATAATTGGTTTTATAATATGCTTGCTTTCGCTATCTTCCATTATTCCAGGCGTCAATACGCCATCATTTACCAATTCTTAAGAAAAGAATTTATGTCCACATCAGCATAAACAAACCAAAACCAAGCTGTACATATACATTGTGATTAGCTTGACATTCCACATACCTATCTATGATCACAGACTGCTCATGACTAATAAGACTAGAAGTTAATAATAGCACCTGAAACAGGAACGGGGTTAATAGACGCGGTTTATGTAACATTCTATGCCACTTTTTATTAATTGATGATAACAACAAACAATCTACATCATTGGAAATAAAAGAGGGAATTGGGATGGCATTGCTGGCACAGGTGAGTATGACATAAATCTATGCTGTAACAGATGTCTCCACTAGTGGAACCTTGCCAGAACAACTAACTTCAGACATCTTATCAGTTTCCCAAAGCTCTGGTAATGCTTCCCTGATGTTATGGATGCTTTCTAATTTATAATCTGCACCTTTGGTTCTCTGAGAATTTCCAACCTGCATACATTTGTACATTACGAAAGGATTAGAAATCGATAAGACTAGACGTGCAGTACATTTTGTGGAACATTTTTAGTCTTAAGTAGGTTGTAAGCATACATATTCTACAAAGTTCACACTGACTCACCAGCACTGTGTAGAGGCCTACACGCTTTCCAGACTGTATGTTGCGGACACTATCTTCAAAGAAAAGCTGAGAGAACCCAAAAAAATAGAACATAATTCAACACCAAAGTGCCTTGAGTACATGAAAGTAACATTATATATAGATGTGTTATTCAAATCCTAAAGGTCATCATCTTACTGTTCTCTGGGGGTTGATTTTAGCTATTTTCAGTGCCCGTTCAATAGCATCTTCGGATGGTTTGCAGACAATTGGTGTTTTTGGCAACACTGATCCTGCATTAGGCTGAGAGAAATGGCCAATAATGTCAAAAATCTCATTGTTGCTGGTAGTGTTATAAGGAGTTTCTGTTGAGCCTGCAAATTCAATATCATCCTCATCATCAGATGCAGTGTTTTTGTGGGTGGGATTCAAAGTCTCAAAGCAGATTATTCCTTCAAAACAGTCTTCTAGCCCAAGAATGCTAAGAACTTTAGCAGCATGGACCCTGTCGGCATTTGTGAAGATCTACGCAGCAGAGAGCAAAAAATATCAAAATGAGTAAGAAGAGAGCTATGCATGATATTCATTGTAATATATCAATTTAGGACAAAGGGACTTACAACTTTCCTAATAGGTATACTAAGCAAAAGACTTCTTAGAACAGGATCAGGTTTTAGATTTTCGTAAGGTAATCTCCCATGGACAAAACTGCAATAGAAAAGTGAACAATCAATGAGTTTAGCCAGATATAACCAACTCACTGAAACAACATCAACCATTCATGAACCCCCAAAAAAAGGTGACATGTATGGGGTTAGTTCCTCACCTATGATACTCATCATAATCAAAATCATAACCAATTGCCTGCAAAAGAGATACCCAACTAGTATTAGTATCTAACATGCTTATTTTGAATGAACAATCCCACAGATTTTTCAGAACAAAGTCAAAAAAACATACCCTAAGGCCTGCCATTGTTGTCCCATAGTTCTTGTAAAGTAGGTTGCACAAATCAGGGATTTTGTTCCTTTGTATGCCTAGCTTCTCAATCATGTAATCTGAAAAAGTTTTCATCCATCTAATTAGTATTTGAAGGCGTAGAAAATACCGAAAACAAAATGCAATTCGAAACAAGTTTACCTTCAATATTCTTGCGGCATCCCACTGCCAAACCAGAACTAAGGGGATAAAGACAATCGTCGAGATCTGCAAGCACAAACATATAGTCAGATACTTTTTGGTAGACAAATGCAATTTGAAATTGACTTATTTTAAGCAGTTAAAACTTACCAAACAGAAGACAATCATATTTTGGCCTCTGAACTTGCCTGAAACGGTCCTCGTACTCCATCTTGATCTAAAATAGCTTGAGTAGAGAATGAAAAGAGGTAAGCATTGCGTGCCAGGATAGTTTAAATCTACCCAAGTTAATATCAACATTCAATCTTATTCTCAATCGGAAAATTTTCATGACTTGGGAAAAGTTGGGGTCTATAATCTTTACAATACTCTTGACTCAAAAAACCAACAACTAGGATAAGGCCTTCATGAGTGTCTGAATGGACAATCCACGACCACTTCCAATATTGAGCCAACAGAAGCTCAAGTGGTAACATGGACGGACCGTAAATTAAATGTTTTGAATTTGATTTTTGATAATCTTTTAAGTTTAAGAGTAATTCATCCTTCGTGAATACTTTAATACCGGCGTGGATGGTCTACTTTAATTAAACCGGGAGGGAATTAATCGAGGTGTACGTAATTGACCCAAACGGTTCGTCGCGACGGTCGAACAAAAAAATTTATAAAACCAAGAAAAAGTGGACCAGTAACTTGTAGAGATTTGAAATTTTTGAAAAAAAAAATGTATGGACAACCTCAAAAGTTGTTCATAAATATTTAAAATTAGTTGTGTCCAGAAACTAAATCTGCCACAAAGACAAACAACTTGTTCATGTATTACACAACACCCTTTTTCACAAAATATCTAAACTATTAAAAACCAAAGGAAACCTACTATGATATCTCCCATGAACACACTTTTGGTAATCAAAATCAACAGAAAAAACCCAGATAACTGAGAAAATTTCTGTTTTTAGAGCCATAAAATGCAAGAATTTTCCTGACAATGGTTTCATCATCAAAGAAATTGACTGGTTTTGAAGTCTCTCTATATGTGAAGCAAGATAATGAACGTGAATGAACCCAAGTAAATGATAGACCTCAAGAACAGAACTCACCAGAATTGAAATAACTGAAAGTTAGAGGGGAAGAAACGTGATATGGATGAATAGAGCAAGAAAGAGAGGCCAATGTAGAGACTAGAGAGAGAAACAGAGCTTTCAGAGAGAGAGAGAGAGAGGGAGAGAATCTCTGCAGATAGGCCGAAAGAAGCAGAGGAGAGGGGGAAGGAAGATGAGGCATTGGTGGGGTTTAAATAGAAGAACCGTTAAGCTGTTTTAGACTTTTTTAAACACGGAAATGAAAACTAATCAATAACTAAAAATATTTACATTTAGTACCCCTTTAGTCCTCAATTAACCGCTTTCATTCCACTTGTCTTCTTTATTATAACTTTCTTCTATCTTTCTATCAGTTATATTAATTGGTTTCACATTAGTTTATTAGATTTTCACTTGAAAATGACATATGAATTGCGTGCAATTTACACTAATTTACTTCATATTACCTTAAAAAAATTGAATAATTTATGGGCATTTTAGTCTAAATTCTACCAAATAATTGACTTTGAAATAATATAAAATCAATACAGTAGTTCAGGATTTCCTCTCTCTGCCCATATCTATCTAGTCAAAAAGAGAGAATTGGTCAAAAAAGAAAGTTTAATCGATCTGAGGAAAATACTCAAATTGGAAATAGTATATCAAATAAGGTAATTTGCAATGTTCGATTGACTTTGAGACAACAAATGAACCTACGGGCGGAGCATTTTCGGGGAGTTTGAAATAACTAAAACTTGAAGTTGCTAAGTGATAAAATTAATATAGGAGGAGGAAACGTGGCTGGGGGCCATAGGACAATTTTGAATATTGGGAGTCTGCTTATCCTATATAATGTTTTATTATTAAACGGTGATATTAAGTATCAGACATGATATCACAATATTGGGAAATTCTACGGTACCCCAAAAAAAAAAAATTCAGTATTGGTACCGTTAGTTATGGTAAAATTATAATTTTGAAAGAAAAAATTACAACTGTTTAAGGAAGATAGTGATTGATCATAGACATCCATGATCGATCATAAAAAACGTGGTATTAATCCAAACATTCCATGATCAATCATGTCATTTTATGTTTGGTTTCATGTCCTATGTCAAATCATTCTCAAAACAACTACCCCCAACTCTATCCAAAATTAGGCTATAGCGACTCCAGTTATACTTGGTGTGTAAAATTGTGCCATTGAAAACACCTATGTAGACTGAAGTCTTGGCCATAATTCTCATCCAAAATGAGGTGAGACATTTTATTATCTCATATTTAGGGAGTACGTAGTGCAATTTTTCCAAAACAACGGGGGTTATGCTTAACTCGATCAAACCACACAGGGTATAATGTGCAATTTCCCCCAAAACTTAGTGGGTTAAAGTTAAGGTAAGGTAATTACGGGGTTTGAACAAAAAATATACTAAGTTTTGGTTTTTATACGAAAACATCTAGTGACTTCTAGGGCAGGGAAATACTTTATTTTCTTTTTTTGCGCACCTCGATTAATTCTCTCTCCGATTCGATTAAAGACAGACCATCTATGTTGAGACAATGATATTCATGACGAATAAATCTTTCATAACTTGACTCCAAGGAGTTGCTATAATACTATGATTTTGAGAACAATTAATTATGTTAATTTTATGTTAAAAAAATGGAAACTAGGTGCACGATGGTGTGAATATATCAGCATTTATACACTGGATTCAATCAAAATTCCGCAGTTAAGTGTGTTTAAATTAGAGTAATACTATGATGAATGACCTCCTAAAAAGTCCGCGTCTTACACCCTTTTAAAAAAAGAAGAATAAGATACACGTTGGTCAATGGTTGAAGCTCTTTTTTCCATGTTTATTTTAAAACTACAAAAACAATGCGTTCAAGTTAGTCTGACATTAGGACCATTAACTAGTTTTTAGCAGAACCAAACACTGAATAGGCCAAAGAGCTGGGCATTTTTGAATGATAAAATTGAGGTCAAATGCCCCTTTCACACTTGACCCAGTGTACAAGCATTTTGTTGATTGTGATATGTCATGATACTCTATTTCGGAGTGATAGGGTGCAACTTGGGTAGATCAATTTGAACTCAACCTGAATCCAATTCGAGATAAATAGTGTTAGAGTTGAGATTTTTAAGGTTAAGATTAAAAAATTTCAACCTGAATTAAATTCAAGCAAAAGTCAAGAACTCGAGTTCACGAGTTTAATATTTACTCCAATTAATGGATGTCACGTTTTGATTGCTACAGAACTGCCCCTCTGAGGTGCGGATGGCTTCCTGCCACAAGTTTAGAACTTTAATCAGTTGACCACGTGGTATCATAACTTTCTCATAATAATGTAAATATATTGATGTCTTAGAACATCGAAAATTACATTTAAAATGCAGTTATGGATTTGTCAAAAACAAAAAAACCAATTTGCAATTAAGCGTGTTAAAAGGGTCATGTCGTTCTATATTCGTATATGCCTATTTGATCTGATTATTAGTTTTTATTAGTAAATCGTGTTATTTTTGAATGTTTAGCATCTAATTGACGATTTTAACTCATTAATTTCATGTTTGGTTCATGTTCTAGTGTCAAATCACACCCAATTGCACTTTTGTTCAAATTGAAATAATACATCTAACTCCAAATGATAGTTCAAATGGTAATAGAAACGAACTGTAACCCATATATTTTGAGCTCGAATCTTGGCAATTAGGGGCGAAGTGAAGATTTTGTCCCGGGGGGGTCAAATATTAGGCACAAAAAATTTGACCAACAGAAATTGGAATTTATATCAAACAATATAACATAGTCAGCACAAATTAAGCTATTGATAGAAAAATAAAATAAATAGAAATAATATTTTTTAATAGATATTTACTCATCTGTCTATCAAGGTGGTGCTCGATGTTTTTTTTTTTTTATCATTGGTAGGTGCTCGGCTGAATAATGTAAATGATTTTGAGAAGAATGTTGGTAGTCGTTAGATGAGTCTATTTGAGACCGTCGGATAGGTTTATTGAAACTTACCCTGATTTATATTATAAATATTTAGGGTGTACATAGTGCATTTTTTCGAAACTCGACTCGATCAAACCACACACAAAATAATATGCAATTTCACCAAAAACCTAGTGGGGTTAAAGTTAATTATTAAGGTAATTATGGGGTTTGAATAAAAAATATACTAACCTTTGGTTTTTATACGCAAACATCTACTGACTTTTGGGCAGGATTTGACAAATATAAGCATTTGGTATGTATGAACATGAACCCTAAACACGTTTCCCTAATTAATTTGGCAAATTACGACCGGTCACAAGAGCTCGAGTGAGTAATCGATACAAGTTTGAACTCTCTGCAATTAAAAAAAAAAAAAAAATAGTGCTATTGGATTGACTATGGGACACATTAAACATTAGAAGTTTATGTTAATCTAATGACTACAATAAAATCACGTCATTTAATCAGATTTTTAAGTTCAAATAGAATTACTCGTTAAACAAAATAAAAACAAGTTACACGTTGGTCAATGGTTGATGCTCATTTTCCTATGTTTATTTTAAAACTATAAGAACAATGCGTTCAAGTTAATGTGACATTAGGACCATTACTTAGTTTTTAGCAGAACCAAGTACTGAATAGGCCAAGATGTGGGCATTTTTCAATGATAAAATCGAGGTCAAATGCCCTTTTCATACTTGACCCAGTGTATAACCATTTTGTTGATTGTGATATGTCACGATACTCTATTTTGGAGTGGTTGATTCTCGAACTCAAATTTATAATATGTAACTCGTGTATATGAATACATACTGTCGCACCAATCAATACCTTTAATAATTCAAACTCTTTACCTAAACCCATGGACTGACCATGGGAGGGTTTGGTTGGAAGTAGAGGGTCCTCTACCTACAGGTTTTATGGGTTAGAGTATCCCTCATGAATACTCTTGTTTCAGCGTCTATAGTTTGTCTTTGACCGGACCGGGAAGAAGATTAATCGAGGTGCGCGTAAATTGATCTGAATATTCTGATTGTTGAACCCAAAAAAAATGACAAAATGGCACATCTCACTGAACTCAGATGTTGTTTAGATTTATTTTATCATTTCTACATGAATGGTTATGAATAATTCAAACCATGATCAATGATTGAGAATTATTTTCAATAGGTATCAAAAAGTTTGAATTTTTGATGCCATAACCTTGTCTGTTTTTTTGAATCTAACTTGCAAAGCATGAGCTGGCCACCACTTGGGGTTCAGTGAGAAGCCTCCATTTAAAGCTTTAACAACCATGTCTCCATATACTTACCCAAAGAAAAGACAATGCTTCCTGCAACTCACATGTGACAACTATTATCTTCCCTAACTTTCTTCCTTGCTTTTCGTTTTTCTCTCTCTACAATGGCATAGAGGGGGAAAAGTTATTGAGACGTAATGATGTGACTTTAATATAGCTATTGAATTAGTTATGAGTTTTAACGTTAGATAGAGTCCATTATCAATCCAATGATTATATTAGATTAAGTCTCCAAATTAAATTCAAATAACATTTTTCATATGCATATAATCATCGTCATCAGCAGTGACGAAACTACTTGGAGACCATACCCTCGCCCTCGTATTTTTGAAAATACCCTTTACTTCCTTAAGATTTTCAAAAAATCTATATCTTATCTTAGGTTTTTAAAAATCTTATACATCACAAATTGTGTTACAAGCATGACTTATATCACTTTCAATGCACTGACCCACAACTCAACTTCACAATCGTAACGAGAAAATAATATTTATGATGGTAATTTATTCATAGTGATTATTAATGTCATAAATGAGAAAACAATTAGACTATGATATGATTTCAAATTAATTTTTAGATTTTATGATCCAAACTAATATTAACGATTATATCATAAAAAAAAAAATATTTTTCAAAGGTTTGTTGTTACTAATATCCGACATTAACAATAACACGTTGAATGATCCTATTAAATAAATTTCTTAACCATGTATTTTTTTTTTTTTTTTTGGCCTCCCACACAATACAATCTTTGATTCCGTCGCTGATCATCAGAAAAAAAGAGCTTAATTGAGCCCTAAATACCTTTTTTTTTTTGTTCAACGGATAGGGGTGTCCGAACCAACTTATGCTCACCTTAACTAATCATATCCCCGGTCTGCTCAAAAGACAGGATATCCACGTCGGAACTAGGGTATTTATGAGAGATAAATCTTTCTTGACTTGACCTCATTGTCAAAATTCGAACTTATAACGTCTGAATTTATAACTCATCCTTATTACGACTTAAACTAACCTTAGGATTAATGTCTCAAACCTTTCAAAGCTAAATAATAACCAACTTCACATCGATTTTATATCATTTAGTAAATTGTCATCCCTAATTGAAACATCTAATGACAGGTGTCATCTAATAAATCACTTCTCAACAAACTCCAGTACTAATGCAAGAATTTGATGAATCACTAATTCTTTTGTCTTTATCCTAAACCCTCCATTATTGTTTGCTATGTTCTTATCATTTCCACACATATATGATTACAAAAGCTTAGGCATGATTACAAAAGCTTAGTCATGATTTTGCTGGTTGGCAATGCAAGAAGTGTTTATTTGGATGTTTTCATGGAACAGTACTCATGTGATATGCAAGCCCAAACTAATATTTTTCGATTCTTGGGTTGTTGTATGCGTGTGGGTGTGGGTTTGTGTATTTTATTACTTACTATATATGTGTATAAATGTTGACAGAACTGCTTGATTTGTTTAAAAATGGTAGGCAATAATTGGATCCCTTAGTTCATTATAGAAGATATTCTTGAGTATTAAAGGTGTTTGTATCAGCTTACGCGCACTTAAACTAATCATCTCCCTGGTCCGGTTAAAAACAGACTATCCACGCCGGGATTGGGGTATTCATGAGGAATAAATCTCTTATGGCTTATTTCTAAAAGGGTGTCAAGATTCAAACTCAAGACATCTTAATTTACAGTTCGTCATTATTACTACTTGAACTATCCCCGAGAGTTGAAAGGCATTTCATATTAAAAAATAAAAGTTGCAAAGAGCACGAATAGATCAAACAGAAATAACACGAATGTCCTAATACTAGGCTAAATATTACCAAAAACTTTATTAGCTCCTAAAATACCAAAGCAATTAGGAAGAAGAGAAAAAGTCCAAGTCTAGTATGCAACATTAAGAAATACAAAATGAAAAATCAAAGTGCTTAAAAGGTGGTTTAAACTTCATTTTTACCTGAAAAGAATTGGGATGACGGTGCATATCAATTTTGTGAACTTCGCTAAGAGCTTTCCGTCATGGGGTTTTGAGTAATTTTGCACCTCAATTAACGTTATTCATGACGATCCTGATCTATCACAAAATCTTCCGCTATACATGTTGAATCACTCATCACCCTCAATTATTTCAACTAACTTGTTGGCCCTCTAAGGTGACCCTTACAATGTTGTCATTGTTCTTATTATTAATGTAATACTCTAGTTTATTATTAGACTCCTCTAATTTCTTTGAGTAAGTAAGGTTAGTTGGCTTCGAAAGCTACAACAACGGGGATCAGAAGCATCGTGTAATAGCAATCATCTTATATATATATAAAAACAACTAAAGATTCTTGAGGATTTGGTTCCTTTCATAAAGATTGGAATCATTCGGAAAGTTAACCTTGATTTGTCTTGAATAGATGAACTAGGCTGAGGAAAGCCAATAATGCTGGTACATGATAAACATTTGTCAACACCAAAGAGTTGTTGGCCCAGTGGGTAAGAATTCGAATTTCCTTCTTTAATGCTTGGGTTCCAGTCTTCATAGTTACGACGGGATTAAACCTACTTTTCAGCACACAGAACAAGCAATGAGACCTTAACTTTGGCCCCGATATAGGTGTGGTGAGGTCTCCTACAGATAGTTGTGTAGTGTTGAGAGACAATACTCCTTGACAAATATAGAGAGTAATTTATCTGCATATTCATTTTTCTGGGAATAAACATTAGTCAACTTACAACTCAATTCAACAAAACATTGTATCAATATTATTGGGGTTGATTACATGAATTCCGTTTTGTTATTGTGCTCTATTAAAAATCATACTTGAATTTTGGATTACCCAAACAATAATAGATTCCAAACGATAAAGGCCATACACAATACACAAGACTATCATCTATAATAAGATCTAAGAGAGATAAGAAATAGGCAAGAGCTACCCTTTTTTAAGAAATTGATTGCCGAACTTGAACTTATGATGTATCGTCTCGTCTCGTTAAATGAAAGTTTATCTTTTCTCTAGATTCACCTTCCAAAGATCATAAAGAAACTTACATATTGAACTCCGGCTATATAACTAAAAAATAACCCTAAAATCATTGAAAACAAAAAACCAGTGTCAACTCATTTTCTCAAGTAAACCTTTTTATAGTATATAAGATGTAATTTTGGAAATAAACGATCAATAATGCAGTTCAAATGATCATATGAAAAAAATAATAAGTCAAAACTTAGGCTATATTACTCTAGAAAACAACTCAAGAGATGGAGACCCAAAAGTCAAGTTGGGTTGCAACTCGGGTGGTTGAACGGGTTGACAAATTAAGCAAACGTAACCGAAATCGTAAAATCCTTAACTCAAAACATTGTACCAAAGACGGGGTCGAACCATCATTTCTGAATTTGCGTCCGATACATTTTCATTATGTTATTTAGTTAAACCCATCACGTCATGTAGCTCATGTCATTTCATACAATTCAACTTTCATAATTTTAAACACAAAAGTTTGAGGGGAAGAGATTAAAAACTGTCACAAAAGGACATTAGATGTGGTTGACATAAATAACTTCTTGTTCTTTTCTGCCTTTTATTTTGGTATAGACTATAGAGTGGGAAAAAAAAAGGTTGCACTTTGTTCTTTTGCCAACGTACAGCCTGCACTATATTCTCCTGTACTTTGTGTACAACTCTGCCATTCTAACTCCAACTAAGAATCCACATGTAAGTCAATTAAACAAAGTTTTGTTTAATTAAGCACAAAACTCCAATTAGGATAGACACATATCATGGTTGAAGGGTAGACACCACTCTGTATTTTGTCGTTCGTATCGTGTATATATGTGTATAATCAAATTTATATCATGTTAAATTCATATTGTATGCAAATTGTATCTATTGTCGAGTTCTTTATTAGACGAATGTGACAGATTGAGTCGGTTATGATCCGAATCTATTAATGTTAAACTCATAACCGGAAACATCTTTGCTTCTCTACAGTACTATCATAAACCTTGTCTATGACAATTCTCAACACAGTTCAGTAGCTCTGTTTAGAATTGCAATAACTAACAACTAAGGATCAAAATTTCTTTTTTTTCGGTTTACGGTCTCTAACAATTTGAAAACGAAAACATTTCAAAAATAATTTGGACATAGAATAGAAATAAAGAAAAAATTAAAAATGTTTTCAAAACAATAAAATATCTCAAAACTTTCTGAAACACTTTGACATATTGAAATTCGACATTCAATTACTAACCATTTCAATTTTCAGGAAAACAAAATTATTTCGGTGGGAAAAAAAGTAAACTTTTTGATCCTTGACAACAACCCCAAAAATGATTGGTGAATTATATATCTTGTTCTTTTGTGTTACACTTTTACTTAATCGTAGATCATATACCGTGTATGAGTGAAAAACCTACTTATAACTAGTGAGTCTCATTTGAATTCATAATAAACAATTTATAATTGAGAAAAAGTATAATAAAAAATATCTCGAATCCCGATTGATACTTTTATTTTGGAGGGATACAAACACGTACACTATTTTAAGTCGTTCCTGAGGTTTCTAATTGTGGAGGATTAAGAACCACAACATCAAGTCTGAGGTTGAGAAGTTTTCACGGACACGGGACTTGTTTTCCATCTCTAAAAAGACAAAGAATCTTACTCTTAGCTCCTTCAACTAAGCATGTCTGACTTGGATCAGACCATAAGCTTATCTAATTAGTTTGTGCTGGCCACATCAAATAACACTAGTGTCTACTGGGTCCTACGTCGTATGTGGCTAGATCACCTCCATGTCTATTCGTAAACTCCTTCTCATGCATTATTGAGGGGGGTGGTGGTGAACTCAGCATCACAAAACAAAGTCTCAACAGTACAAGGGTCTGATTCACAAGTCTACGGTATGAAGAAGATTGGATGTACCCCCAACTTGTCTATATGCAGAGACAGTTTTTACGGCTCAAACCCGTGAAGACCAGATCACAATGAAACAACTTTATAGTTAATGCCAAACTCAACCACATAAACCAACAAGAAACTAAGGGCCAAAAACCAGAATAAAAAACAATCAGTCATATAGATGCTTGGAAAGTGTACTTTTTCACGTCTCAATAAACCAACGTAATAGCCGCCAAGTAGCTTTCTTCCATTTGATACCATTTGGCCTTTACCAATCATATCCAGAGCAATATGTGACTGCCAAATAGATATAAAAAAACAAGAGATTATAGATAGCTAAACCTGTCTAAGAGAGTTGGCTATGTGGTTTAATTCACATTAAGCTAAATAAATCAGACTGATATTAGGACAGTGATCAATGAATACTCGTCAAAAGCAAAAACTATGCCTTTGTTAGTAGCAGAAGTGATGATTTTTACAATTTAATAAAGGAAGCAGCAATGAACAAAATCAATTCAAATGCAACTTATTTATACAAACCAGAATCCTTTGTGAGTTACTATGCGGGCACCACATCAGGTTCCAAGGGTGATGAGCCATCATCCTCTATGGTCTTGCCATCGGTGGTGTCTTTTGTTTCCTTGTCCTCTTCTTGAAATCCTTGCTTGAACCTATCATAGTTTGTGGGCTCATCACTTTTAAAAGGACGTTCACCCAGTACTCGAACTAAATCTTCTTGATGCAGGACCTCCTTCTCGAGCAACAACTCTGCAATCTGAGCTACTTGCTCTTTGTGTTCCTCTATCAGCTGTACTGTGCGTTCATATGCCTTAGCCACCCATTCTCTTACTTCATTGTCAATAATTGCAGCAGTCTTGCTGCTGTAGGGCTTGGTCATCTCCATCGCATCATCCCTTTGGGGGAAAGACAGAAGACCTACCTTATCACTGAAACCATAGACTGCTACTTGGGCATAGGTCATCTTGGTCACTTTCTCCAAGTCATTCTGTGCTCCAGTTGAGATCTTTCCCACCAAAACCTACTCCAAAAAGGAAAATCACATTACCCAAATTGAACTAGTATAAAGGTAGGTTGGGCAAATTAAAATATAAAACTGCTAGTTAACATGTAGATAGATGGCAAGCACAGACAAGTTTTCCACATGAAGACAAGGTTACGAAACTGCTATTTAACTACATGTGTTTCCAGAAAAGGATGCTTCTCTGATCGATCCCTCCAATAATTAACAAACCTTGTGAGGCTGAGAAAGTATTAAGTTCCTCTACAAATTTTTTTTTTTTTTTTTAAATCTAAAAAATATGGTTAAAGTTGCTTAAAGAATGTGGTTTTGGTACAAATAAGGAAGCGCTGGTGGTCTATTTATATATTTTGTATTTAGAGAAAATGTTCAAAAATTTAACTAAAGGGGCCAAAGGCAAAAGAAATAACCTACTGCAGTTGATAGTAACTACAATCCTACAGCACAGCATTTATTGTTTGATAGAAGCTCAAATCAGACACTTAAACAGCTTCAGGAACACATTAAAAAGAATCTTCAAATTCCCAATAGATGACCAGATTTTCAAACTCAACAACACGCAACTCAATTATCGCGAAGAATATTAAAGATATTGACAAAGAATTTGATAATTCACCTGCTCCGCTGCTCGACCACCAAGGGTCATGCATGTCATATCAAAGAGCTGCTCTTTGGTCATCAAAAGGTTTTCATTGGGAACATACTGAGCAAAACCAAGAGCTGCAGTGCCACGAGGAACAATTGTCACTTTCAGCAATGGTTCTGTATGTTCCAGAAACCAACCAGCAACAGCATGGCCTGACTCATGGTACGCCACCGTCCGCCTTTCTAGCTTACTTATAACCTGCACGGATAAAATAAAATAAACACAGTTAAGAACTGATCTCAAGTTTTCACAATTCTTCTTGATTATTATAGGAAATACCTTGTTCTTTTTCTCCAAACCTCCAATGACTCTATCTATCGCTGCCTCAAAATGTTCCATTGTAATCAGTGTACTCTCAGTTCTTGCAGCAATCAAAGCGGCTTCATTACAAACGTTTGCAATGTCTGCTCCAGCAAATCCAGGAGTTAGTGCAGCAAGCCTCTGGGAGTAAAATGATGGCTCTTGATCAAGTTTCAACTTTTTCAGATATATCCGAAATATCTGATCACGGCCTTTGATGTCAGGCTTATCAATGGTAATTTGACGATCAAACCGACCAGGCCTTAACAAGGCTTTGTCTAAGATATCAGGCCTATTTGTCCCAGCAAGTACAACAACCCCAGCAGTGGTCCCAAATCCATCCATTTCTACAAGCAACTGATTTAGAGTACTTTCACGCTCATCATGGCCCCCTGAAAACCCCCCACGCCCTCTTGCTCGACCAATTGCATCTATCTCATCAATAAAAACGATGCTAGGTGCACATTGTCTCGCCTCTTGAAATAAGCTCCTGACCCTGGCTGGCCCAACTCCAACAAACATTTCCATAAAATCTGACCCTGATATAGATAAAAAAGGCACATCCGATTCACCTGCAGTAGCTTTAGCAAGAAGTGTCTTCCCAGTCCCAGGAGGACCTACAAGAAGAGCGCCTTTTGGAATTTTTGCTCCCAATTCCTCGTATTTCTTTGGATTCTTGAGGAAGTGGACAAACTCCATGATTTCTTGCTTTGCCTCATCACAGCCAGCCACATCTTTAAAATATACCTGCATCGCAACATAAACATCATTCGGTTGTGCTATAACCAATGTTAATGCAAAATATATTTTGTCATTAGTAACACAGATACAGATATAAGAACACAATGTTAACCACAGCAAAAATAAAAAATGAATGACATTGCCCACCTTGTTTTTGGCATTCTTGTCCATTTTTGTAACATGTGCTTTTCCTATATTGAATATCCCACGAGCACCCTTTCCACCAGGACCACCAACACCTAATCCACCCTGCATTCTGCGTCCCATGTACAGGAGGGATCCCAGAAGTAATGCTGTTGGGGCAAACCTCATAATTTCTTGATACCAATTCATTTGATTCACATATGTCACAGGAACATGGTTATGAGGATCTATTCCTAATGCCTCCTGGGCTTCCTCCAGCTTCTCCTCAAAAGAGTCAACACTTCCAATATTAAAGTAGTACTTATAGTGGCTCACATTTCGCCTAGTATTGGTACCATTAGTAGGACCCTGGACAATATCATCATTGGTTTTGTTCGTACTAGTTGTTGAGCTCTTTACATAGACCTTCGCAACTGATTTATTCGCAACAACAATGCGATCCACCAGACCAGGTTCAAGTAGCTTGTTCTTGAACTCTTGGAAACTAATCTGAAAAATAAATACATCAATCTATCAAACGAAAAAAAATACAGCCGATCACAAAATAGTTGTGAGAAGGCCTAGTCAAATTTAGTTTAGTAGAAGAAAAATGAAAGACTGAACCATGGAAAAAAACCATTATCCCTTTCAATAAGGTCTACAAAAGATGAACATTTAACAAATATAATGTCAGAAAAACATGTATGCCTCGGTCATACAAATCATGAACCAAGAAGTACACATCCGTGCAGAACCACTTATTGGATCACTCCAGTGCGGCACGAAGCCGTTGATGCCAAGTCGGCTCTTTGACACAATTGTGATGCATAGGGACAAAAATGCAATGTCATAGACAATATAAGTATAACCCTTCAATACATAAAAAGTCCTGTGTAACACTGATTTCCAAAAATGGCATTTTGCACTTTCCATGTAGATCCAATTAATATTATTCTAGAAAAATAATAATCAATAAAGCAACAGCTATCAACTTGGAAGCTCCTATTGGTCAATGCCCCACAAATTATGTTCTTGTTCCACAAACATTTACCTGCTGTGATAGAGAAATACAAGGTGCCCCTGGCCTAAAATTTTGCAGGAAGGTCAAAGGGTTTTCCAAATGGCAGTGTTGCACTCCTAATCGTTTGACTGGTATTATACCAAGAATGACAGCATGACAAATACCATCAAGATCTCAATAGTGGCTTCTATATGGCTTGGTTGCAGCTACAATCTGGATCGTTTGTTGTTTATTTGCACCTTTGGATTGTAGGCTTAATTGTTATTTGCCTCTATGGTGACAATATAATAAATTTAAGCAAAACTAGGGGATATGGATGAATTCATGATTCTTCTTTGTCTAAGACCATATCCAATGAAAACCCAAACCCTTACCCAAATTTGAGTAAAAAAAATGATAAAAAGTTTGATCTGGTATAGACATCTCCAATGGAGAAACTCAAATTTAAATGAAGACAAACCCAAATTTAGATGAGAACAAACCTAAATTTAAATGAGGGTAAAATATGATTATTGGATCCTTAAAGGAGGGTGAAATCTCACCATTAAAAATTTGAGTATGGATTTGAGTCTCCCTTGATTTGAGTAAAAAAATAAGTCTCTTTTGATTTGATATGGGTTTGGGTATAGGATTGGTGAAGGTTTTTAGGAGTTTTTTACCCAAATTTAAATTTGGCTTTAAAAAGGGTAAGAATTGGAGATGCTTTAAGGTGTGACAGTATAATAAATTTGAGCAGATCAAGGATATACAGGCATTCATGTATAATAATTAACTCAGTTCAAGGGGACAAGCGTGCACAATATGAATTGCTGCTACTATGGAACATAAGTGCACGAAGGCATGGACATCATATGAATATAAATGAAGACCTACAAAATGCCAATCAACATTCAGTTATATATAATGGGGAAAATGAAGCATGACTATCTATTCACCTGCAAATATGATGGAAATAGAAAACCAGCTGTCGAAAGTCTAGTTACAGAAGTTACCTGCTTCTGCTCCTGAGGATTCGAAAATAGTGACAAAAGCACAAATCCAATTAATAATATGGGTGTCAATAAATTTTGATACTGCTTCATAGAGTTCTGCTGAAAGTTTCCTTGATCACCTCCACCTGAGTCCTCTGGTGAACATCATGAAAAAAACATTTATTTACAAAAGACAAATCATTTGAAAAAAAAAAAATGGAATGAGATTGCACTGGTTGAAGAGAAAGGCAAATGAAACAAGTGAAGGCATCTGAAATCAAACCAGCTAACCCCAATTCAAAGGTTGATTTCAATCAAAGGATCAAAAACTAACAGTACACGTTTTGCACTATTGCAGCAACCAATTAATCAATATTTACCATTTGCATTGAAATTTACTTCATGCTCCACAAAGATTGCATAATTTCAAACACATATTTGTACCCATGCACTTAAAAACAGATATGGAATGTTAACCAGAACTGTGGTTCCCCAAAAATGATGACAAGAAAAGACAGACATCCATGCCTATCAATATAAGGGTCTTCCCCATCTATTCTTATATGTAATGATCACTGCATTCCATAAACCATCATACTTTCAAGAGAGTTGTTGATATAGGATGAAAAGTATATTCCAGAAAACTCAGAACATAAATACATACCTTTAGACTCGGTTTTTTGATTGTTTCCTTTTGGATTTTCTTTTTTATTCTTCGGATGAAAGTTCTCATAGTCTACAAAAACATCATAAAAAAATCAATATATAAAAGTCACAACATTTTGCAATTGTTCTTCATAAAACGATTACAAAATGCACAATGTGATCAAAATGCCCAACTTCCTCTTACTTCTTCTCTTCGGCGCTTCACTGCAAAACAACCTCCGGAGCCTCGGATTTGTAAAAACCGAATTAAATTCCAATAAATACGTATTAGAAACAATCTGCTTTCCCGCTCCAATCGAAGTTAAATAACCCCTCACAAACCCTAATCCACCATCAACGCGTGCAATGCACGCAGTTTCATCGGAAAGCACTGACCTTACGCCATAGTTACCTGAAATAGCAATCTTTGCACAAAATACAGTTTCAAAATTAATATAAACGTTGCTTAACAACAATTTTTTCTATTACAAAAAAAAAAAGAAGATTAAAATAGAGCTTTACTCTGTGGAATGTAGAGCGAGAGGAGCCAGAGAGAGAACGACCAATGCGTGAAAATATCATTGTTGTGATGTTCCGAACATGAATTGATTGGGATTTTAAAACCCTAGAGCTTCAAACTACGATGTCGCTTCTTCGTCAATGAGATTGAAATAAAGCTCCGAATAAATAAATTTCACAGGCTACGATGTAGAACGAATATTAATCTTATCTTCATAGTACAGAAATTTGCAGAGAAGAGAGAGAAAATCAGAGAAATTGCATTTGGGTTGGATGAGGGAGGAAGAAGAAAGACCGCCTCAATTGGGCCTTGGCTTAGCGTTGAATGACCTATTTGTCCTTGGATAGGAGTCTGTTGTATGTTTTGAATGGGTCAAGTTGGTCATTTAGGGAATTATGTCTGTGGCTGGAGGTTAGGCCACAACTTTGTTCAGAGACCCTAATAATCGGACCCAATCGATTTTGACCCAACGGGCTTACCGTCGCTTTGGTCCATATAACGGTTTTAATACTCATATTTTTTTTTTTTTTTGAACATGTGAAATTGATTTCATTAATGATCAACCAAAGGATTACAATCAGTACTTAATAAAAGTAAAAGCTCCCTAGGTGGATAGCTAACCCAGTTCCCAGGAAGGGATTGCTTCAGCAAAGTATTAGGCTAGTTTGTTTAGTGTCCTAGGTATATGGACAAAACGATCATTGGTTTTTTTGGCAAGGTCTCTAATATCTTCAATGATCACACCAATCTCCCATGGAGGATCATCTTCATTAGAGCTGAGCTGTATAACTTCCAAGTTATCAGATTCAATAGTTACCCCATCCATCTTCAACACCTTGGCCATCACACATGCTTCTCTGACAACTTCAGCCTCTGAATATCTACTGGATACCAATGCGGTTGTTTTGGCTCTGCCCTCAACCATTTGTCCTTAATGATTTCTGACAAGAATTCCCACAGCTGCTTGTTTGGTATTGATATTGTAAGCCCCATCGTAGTTGATCTTTAGTCTGTTTTGGTTTGGAGGAGACCATGTGCCATGGTTTTGTGGAACTGCAGTAGCTGCTCTTAGAGGCTGTTCCTTTGAAAGGCTTGAATACATCTCATTCCAGCAAGTTTCAGGTTGATATACTGTTGCTAAGGGACTAGGCTCTTTTCAAATTAAACACTGCATTGTTCCTTGCTTTCCATATTGACCACGCCACTGTTGCTACTTTGCCTAGTAGCTCAATGGAACGACTATTGGCTTTAACTGTTAGAGAAATCACAGGCTGATTATTTGGGATTTCTCTTTACTTGGTTAATTATGTTTATAGAAAATATTGTCCAGCTCTCCTTGAGTTTAGGCACTGATTCCTTGTAATTACTACTCTGTTCTATGTCTGTCATTATTTCCTTTGTAATCATAGTCAACTTATCTCTGTATAAATATGATACAAAGTAATGGAAACAATTGAGCTTTTCCAAAACCTTTTCATTGTGTAAAACATTATATGGTATCAGAGCAAGCCAATACTCAAACGAGTTTCTCAATGGCTGATTCTAGCTCCTCTACTCTCACCCCATCTGAGAGCAACCCTGTTATCAGTTCCCTTCCACCACCCTCCGATTCTAATACCATCTTGATCTCCATTAATACAGCAGCCCAAGCACCCTTGAAGCTTACCCCTAATAACTTCTTGTCTTGGCATGCTCAATGGAATGCACTCCTGATAGGTTACAACCTCAAAGGGTATCTCGATGGTTCTTTCCCCTGTCCCTCGGCAATGGTTACTGAAAATGGCAAAGAGAGGTTGAACCCTACCTATGTCACATGGGTTCGTCAAGATCAGTTGCTTCTCAGCGCTATTCGTGCCTCTCTTTCCGACAAACTTCATTCGTTCGCAGCCTCGGCTAAGACGTCTCAAGAAGTGTGGTCTCGTCTCTCTACCACCTATGCCAAGCCGTCACGCTCGAGAATCCTACGAATAAAGGATAATCTCAACTCTCCTCAAGCTGGTCGCAGCATTACTGATTACATGCAACATGTCAAAAGTGCTGCCGATGAGTTATCTATGATTCGCACCGTTCCGGTTGAAGAAGAAGACTTGATCTTTGCCATACTCAATGGCTTAGATCCTGAGTTCAAAGACATTTCAACAGCAGTTCGCGCTCGTGACAGTGATATTTCCTTTGAAGAGCTTCATGAGAAACTGTCTGAACATGAAGCTTTTCTCAAATGATGCTCCCAACGTTCCGATGATGCTTCAATTACCGCTAATGTTGCTAGCAAGGCGGGCTCTCAGTCACGAAACAACAATAAATCTGGCAGGTTAACAACTCTGGAAATTCCAACAAACAGGGTCACTTTCAAAAGAAAAATCAGAATTCCAACGGCCCCAACAATCAGAATTCTCAGAAAATTGTTTGCCAATGGTGTGAGCAACAGGGTCATGTCGCTCGCACGTGCCAGTATCTCCGACCTCCTGGCTATGGTGGCTTTGGCTCCAATCCACGTGCTTATTTTGCTGGTCAACCTAGCGCATCTCCTGTCAACTGGTTGGTCGACTCCGGTGCATCTCACCATGTCACCGCGGACTTGAATAATCTCTCCCTCCATTCGGATTATGAGGGTCCTGATGACATGGTCATAGGCGATGGTAAAAGGCTTCCTATCACCCATACCGGTTCCACAAATCTACCCTCATCTTCAAAAAATTTCTTGTTGAATGATGTGCTTTGTGTTCCTAGCATGAAAAAGAATCTCATTTATGTTTCCAAATTTTGTCGTTCTAATAATGCATCTATTGAGTTCTTACCATCTTCTTTTGTTGTGAAGGATCTTCACACGGGGGCACCTTTAGTGCAAGGGCGGAACAGAGATGGAATTTATGAGTGGCCATCGCATGCACCTCCTCAATCCTTCTCGTCATCCACTTCATTGTCGCCCATTCTCTCCTTCGCCAGTGTCAAGACCACTCTCCAAGATTGGCATAATCGCCTCAGCCACCCTTCTTCGAAAGTCTTAAAACATATTGTCTCTTCAAATGTTTTACCTATCTCTTCTAGTCAAGAATTTCTTTGTAATTCCTGCAAGTGTAATAAAGCTCACAAACTTCCATTTCACTTATCTACACTGCAAAGTAATTCTCCCCTTGAATTGATTTATTCTGATGTTTGGGGACCTTCCCCCGTTCAATCCATTGATGGTTTTCGTTACTACATTATATTTGTTGACCATTTCACCAAATACATATGGTTATATCCCCTTAAGAAAAAATCTGATGTCCCAAATGTCTTCATTAAATTTAAATTGGTGGTTGAAAAATTCTTTAATCGCCCAATCATCTCCATTTATTCCGATGGTGGCAGTGAGTTTCACAAACTCAAACCTTTCTTTGAGTCTAATGGTGTTACTCATCTCCTTACTCCACCCCACACTCCAGAACATAATGGTTTCGCTGAAAGACGACATCGTCATGTTGTTGAGACTGGACTAACGTTACTTAGTCAAGCCTCTCTTCCTTTGCGTTTTTGGTCATATGCGTTTCCTACTGCAGTCTATTTAATAAATAGAATGCCCACTCCAATTCTTTCCTTTCAATCACCTTTTCACAAACTCCATGGAAATCTTCCCAATTACTCCAAACTACGCACCTTTGGTTGCCTTTGTTACCCTTTGCTTAAGCCTTACAATAAGCATAAGTTGGAACCAAAGTCCAAACCTTGCATTTTCTTAGGTTATCTTCTGACACAAAGTGCATTTCGCTGCCTTGAACCTCATTCTTCCCGAATCTATGTTTCTCGGCATGTTACCTTCGTCGAAAATGTCTTTCCTTATGCGTCTCTTGAGCCAAATCTTCAACGGCTGAATCCTAATGATTTGTCTCATTGGTTGCTACCAAATTCCAGTAACTCTCCTTATTTTGTGGTCCCCAACAATACTTCCTTTTTTGTTCCCCAAAATCAGCCACCTACTAATTTGGTTGTCACCGAAAATCTGGACGGTCAATCCCCTCCTTCCGCAACTAATTTTGGAAAATCTCCCTCTTTGCCTTCCTCTCAACCTCGTCCAGCTTCAATCTCTCCTACTTCCACTGATTGTGCATCTCTCTCAATGCCTGGCAATGACCACTCATCACCATCCTCTTCGGCCTTAGCAGGTGTACCCGAGCGTGATCTCTTTGACGCGTCTGAAGGAGCAAATACTCAAGATGATGCCAGGCCTCTTGACCCTCCTCCACGAGTTACTACCCGATCTCAAAATAATATTTTCAAACCCAAGAAATTACTTTCTCTGGTTTCCCATCTTCCCTCACCTGAAATACCCGAACCCACTGCTCTGTCACAAGCCTTAAAAATTCCAGAATGGCGTCAGACCATGTCAAAGGAATTTGACGCTCTTCTTCACAATGGGACATGGGAGCTTGTCCCTTCTACCAATGGTCAAAACCTAGTGGGATGCAAATGGGTTTTCCGAGTAAAACGCCACCCTGATGGTTCGGTAGCCCGATATAAGGCCCGCCTTGTCGCTAAGGGTTTTCACCAACGGCCGGGTATCGACTACAACGACACCTTCAGTCCGGTAGTCAAACCGACTACAGTCAGAATTGTTCTCTCCCTTGCCATCTCTAAGGGTTGGCCTCTCCGACAAATGGACATCAATAATGCATTCCTTCATGGTAATTTATCTGAAAAAGTATTTATGTCTCAACCCCCTGGCTTTGTTGATCAAACCTATCCTTCTCATGTGTGCAAACTTCGTAAAACCCTCTACGGTCTCAAGCAAGCCCCTCGGGCGTGGTACACTGAGTTAAAAGGTTTCTTGCTCTCCTTTGGTTTTGTTAACTCCAAATTCGATGCCTCCTTGTTCATCTACTCTCATGGACAAACTGTTCTCTACCTGCTTGTGTACGTCGATGACTTGATTCTTACCGGCAACAACACTACCGCTGTCACTGCTTTTGTAAGTAAATTGGGGTCTCATTTTTCAGTCAAGGATCTCGGCACCCTGAATTACTTCCTCGGTGTTGAGGTAATTCCCACTTCCACTGGATTATTTTTATCTCAACAGAAATATATTCAGGATATCTTAGATCGGACTGGAATGTTAGGTGCTAAGGATGTTCACTCTCCACTCTCTACTAGTGCCTCTCTCTCACTCCACGATGGTTCCAATCTCTCCGATGTTACTGGCTACCGCCGAGCTGTTAGGAGCTTGCAATATCTCTCCCTCACCCGTCCAGATATTGCTTTTGTCGTTAACCGACTCTCTCAATTCATGCATAAGCCCACGGAGACACATTGGGCAGCTGCAAAGCGGCTTCTTCGTTACCTGAAATCCACCATTGATTACGGGTTGCATCTCCATAAGAAGTCTCATCTTCATCTTCATGCCTTCTCCGATGCGGACTAGGCCGGAAACAAAGACGACCGCACCTCTACTAGTGCCTATGTTGTCTATCTCGGCTGCAATCCCATCTCCTGGAGCTCCAAGAAGCAACGGTCTGTTGCTCACTCTTCTACTGAAGCCGAATACAGGTCTGTTGCCTCTACTGCTGCAGAACTCTCCTGGATTCGTTCTCTCCTCTCTGAGTTGCACATTCCTCCTACTCAAACTCCGATAATCTACTGTGATAATATTGGTGCAACCTATCTATGTGCAAACCCGGTGTTTCACTCTCGAATGAAACACATTGCCATAGATTTTCATTTTGTTCGTGACAAGGTTGCCAATGGCGAACTACGTATATCTCATGTTTCCACCAAAGACCAACTAGTAGATGCTCTAACGAAACCACTCTCTCGACAGCGACTTGAGTTTCTTCGTCCCAAACTTGGTGTTGCTCAACGGTCCACCAATTTGTGGGGGCATGTTAGAGAAATCACAGGCTGATTATTTGGGATTTCTCTTTACTTGGTTAATTCTGTTTATAGAAAATATTGTACAGCTCTCCTTGAGTTTAGGCACTGATTCCTTGTAATTACTACTCTGTTCTATGTCTGTCATTATTTCCTTTATAATCATAGTCAACTTATCTCTGTATAAATATGATACAAAGTAATGGAAACAATTGAGTTTTTCCAAAACCTTTTCATTGTGTAAAACATTATATTAACCTCTTCCAAAAGGGTTAATGTCAACTGTTGAACAGAGAAAAATTCATTCTGGAGTAACCTATGTACATGCCAAACCATACCTTTCTAGTCCATTGACACTTTAAAAGCATGTGCTCCACTGTTTCCTTCTCCTCCTTGCAGACTTGGCATAAAGGATCATTTGAGCACTTCCTTAGATAAAGATTTTCCTGTGTTGCTAAGGAGGGCGTGCATGCTTTCCACCAGAAGTGCTTAATTTTTGGGATGACGTTAAGGTTCCAAATGGAGATCCAGAGCTTTGGATGTGGTGAGAAAGATGTTCCAACCTCCTCCGTCAGTTTCGTACCGTTAGCCTCTTTAGCGACCAAATACCTTGATTTCACCTTGTAAATTCCCTTTTTATCGAAGTGCCAAACAATTCTGTCACAGCTAGTCCCCTAAGCAATAGGGATTTGTTGTATAGCTCTTCATGTTCTCCTGATACAATATCTTTAATTGCCTCAGCTCTCCATTTCCCCGATGTATTATTTATAACTTCACTGATTTTTATGACATTGCAGCCCAATGGAGGTTTGCTATTCAAAGAGAATTATGGAAGGGACGGTATACATTTATCATCCCAAAATCTTATATCCTCGCCCTTACCAATCTGCCATCTAATCCCCTTCTTGATGAGTTCTCTGCCAATCAACAGACTATTCCAAATGCTTGAAGGTCGAGATCCACGTTTCGCCTCCATGAAGTCACAATGAGGAAAGTAGATAGATTTCAGAAGTCTTCCCCAATATGCATTTGGATATTTGATCAAACGCCAACATTGTTTGGCTAATAAGGCCTGATTGAAACACTAAAAGTCTCGAAAATCCATTCCTCCTTGCCTTTTTGGCTTCGTCATATGATCCCAACTTTTCCAGTTAATTTTTTTCCTTCCATCAATCTCTCCCCACCAAAATTTCCTAATATAGGCATTCAGATTTTCACAAAAAAATTGTGGAAAAACAATAGAAGACATGGTATATATAGGAATCGACTAGACCACCGATTTTATCAATATCACTTTTCCTGCTGGGGACAGATGAAGTTGCTTCCAATCTTGGATCTTGCTCCTAATCCTTTCCAATATATATTGGAAAGTAGTCGATTTGGATCTTCCCCGCGTTGTTGGAAAGCCAAGATATTTGGTGTCATGTGAAAAAGGGCTCATTTATAACTAGAGGCAGATTTCACTTTTGTGTTCATCACCCACATTGCTCGAAAAAATGACTCCAGATTTGCTGAGATTCATTAGTTGGCTAGAAGTTGTGTTATACCTTGTCAGAATTTGCATTAGTCTTCTACTTTCCTGCATATTTGCCTTGATAAAAAACATTGAGTTATCCGCAAAAACTAAATGAGATAGAGTTTGACATCTCTTTTGAATTTTAATTCCAAACATATTCCCCTCTCTCACTTCCTTGATAATCATTCTGGATAATACATCAGCCACCAAGAGAAAACGATAAAGGGATAAAAGGATCCCTTTGTCTAATTCCTCTTTGAGGTGAGACCTACATCTAGGCTCTCTATTTATCACCACAACAAACTGGATTGTTATTTATGCATGGAAGAATCCAGTGAACCCATTTGTTGTGAAAACCCATCTTTTCCATAACTACTTGTAGAAAATCTCACTCGACTCTATCATATGCCTTGTTCATATCGATTTTCATGGTCATGGTTTGTTCCTTTCCCTTTTATTGGTTTTTAGGTAATGCAAGGCTTCGGTTATAACTATAACACTATCTTGGATCTATCTATTTTGGGACAAAAGCTGTCTGATTTGGAGTAATCAGCAAGTTTAGGATGACCTTTAACCTATTTGACAGCACCTTCGAGATGATTTTGTAAATGAAATTGCATAATGCTATAGGTCTGAACTATTTCAGTGATTCAGGGGAGGGCTTTTTAGGGATTAACACCAGGTTCGTATTATTCAACTCTTTAAGAAGAAAGCCACTTTGAAAGAAATTGAACACAACCTTAATTACCTCTAGGCCTACTATACTCCAATGCTTTTGATAAAACATACCTGGGTAACCATCAAGGCCAGGTGCTTTATGTGATCCCGGCTATTTAGCCGCTTTGAAGATCTCTGCTTATGTTACTGGTCGAATCAGCATCTTGTTCCTCTCATCTGTGACAGTTAGCTGCATAACTTTTAATGTCTCCTCCATATCTCCTTGTCCGCATGTGCTAAAAAGATTTTGGAAATAGTCTTGAATATGATCATCCATCTCCTCTTATTCCTCGATCTAGATTCCATCTTCTGTCTTTATCCTTAGAAGTTGATTCTGCTATCTCCAGCTTGCAACCAGTTGGATAATAGTCAAGTGAAAGAAACTGGTATTCTAGTCAGCAGCTTGCAGCTAATTAACTCTGAATCTTTGAAGCCAATAATTCTCTTCTTTTCTCGCCACTTCATCGATTTTTGACATTAACTCAGCTTCCTTGTAGAGAATCTCCTCTATTTAGTCGAACATTTGTAGCTGTTGCAACTCTGATTAGAGGTTGCCCAGTATTTTCTTATTATTCCCAAAAGTCTTACGACTCCATTCCTTTAATTTGTGACTGCAACTTTTCAATTTCTTGCTTAACACATACATGTCTGAACCATGCACTTTTGTCTCCCCCATCCAGCCTTAACTGTATTCTCACATTGACTGTGCTCAAAGCCACATTGATTCAAATTTAAAAGAATAAGGGATTTTCTTTCGTGTTTCTCCAGTAATAAAAAGGATTGGGTAGTGGTCTGATCTCATTCTATATTCATGCAAAACTTGGGATTGTGGAAACAATCTTAGTCATTCTGGATTTACCAGAACCCTATCCAACCTTTCTTGCACGTTTGCATTGCTTGGTCTATTGTTTGCCCAAGTAAATTTTGGTCCTTTGAAAGCCATCTCCAACACCTCGCATCCATCATAATTTGTTGCATTTCTTCAATCTTTCTGGATTCACTTCCTCTTCCCCCTTGCTTCTCCCAAATTGAACCAAAAACATTAAAGTCCCAAGTAATAAACCAAGGCATGTTGTTGTGTCTTGCCAAAGCTTTCAACGATTGCCAAACTCTCTGCCTTTTTTTCCAAATTCTAGGCCAGCATAAAGAAAAGTGGATTGCCAACCATTTGGAGATCTATTGGTGCCTCCATAAGCATTGATGATATTTTTATTAATCACATCAAAATCCAGCTTCACCTCTTCAATCCCCCAGAGTGAAATTCCTCCTAAAAGGCCTTGTGGCTCCACGTACTAATAATTTTGATACCTCAAACTTCTCCTTAATCTTTCCAGTTTATCCGACTTATTCTTAGTCTCCATGAGGAAGAGTATTTGGGGACGATGGGTATGGATTAGCCCTCTAAGTGTACAAACTATTCAGGGTCGTCCCACTCCCTAATAGTTTCAGGATAGGACTAACAGGAGGCGTGTGGCTATTTGAGGCTAGCCACCACCACCTTTTCAAACTTTTTCATATCGGAGTCATCTAGGAGACTATTGGGATTTGGGAGACCCACTGAGTCATGTAAAGATCCATGTCATTTTCATCTTGTTTAGGGGAAGGGATATTATTTTCTAGCTCAATCGTCAAGCTCTGTTGCACTGCTATATCAATCAAATTTACATTGCAATCTGATAAAAATTGTGAATAGGTATACTATATACTACTTATTTGTGGGGAAGTACCATATGAATTCTTTTTTGTGTATAAGTCCTTTTTTCTAAGGAATGTGTTGTAAGTAGATAAACATTAGCTGTTTTCTAAATATTTCATTTACATAATTGCTATTTTTCATTAATCATAGATGATTTTTTAGGTATTGAATTGTGGGATTCGGTTTTCTATTTTTTGGGGACAATACGTTTGAATTTTGAACTACATCTTCTTGTAGTTATCTCACAATATCACTTGGGATTCAATTTCCTATTTTTTTGTGGACTTCACCTATCATTCTATAATATAATTAGACATTATTACTATGCAGTGTGACATTATCACTATTATAGTGTGACATTATGTCACTATTGCAGTGTGATATTAACACTAGCAATAGTGATAATGTCACACTACTTCTACATAATTTTTTTTGTCATTATTAGCAATTGGTTAATTATGGACATGATGAAAAAATATATGTTAAAAAAGATAGGTGGATGTGTTCTTCACAATGAAATCATTTAATTTCTTCACAGTGAGATGAAACCCTCGTTTTCTTCACAGTGAAACCTTGTTTTCTTCCGGTGAGTCCAACGATGTGTGTTCTTCACAGTGAAAGCCTCAAGAATAATGGATTTCTTTGACACCCTTCTTTGTAATGTGGTAGTGATGAGAGAATTGAGTTTGTTATGGATAATGTGAACACTATTTGAATTTCAAAATTGTATCCTCAAATCAAACAAACTCTAGCACCAATGGTAAAGAAGACAGAGCATTTCCTGTCTCTTGGCTATCTTTACGCTGGTTTCCTTAGTCAGGGAAGGAAACTCTTCAACTTCAAAAAGGGTTATTTTGGACTTTAGCTATAGTGGGTGAATTTCTTTACAAATGTTTTTAAAATGTGTACTTTTTCTCTAATAAGTCTCATATTGTATACTGGCCCCCTATTTTCCCTTTGATATATGTTTAGTCTGGATCAATTTATGAGTCGAATTTATCATGTCATGTGCAACATTCATCAATGGTGGTTCATTAATGTCTATTGATTTAGACTCTTTTCTCCTTCTCAACTACGAAAAAGATTAAGAGGGGCCCGAAAGCCCTGAAACCAAGAACGAAAACGAAAACCTTTCGATTCACTCCCTATTATCTCTTAAATAAATAACGCTCACCATCAAACCTAGGCCGGTCACTGAATAAATAGGGCGATAAGATTAATGTTCAAATGAGTTATGTAGATGCAAAATTGGGGAACCATATACAAATCCCATATTGAAAATCTACCAATGTCGATACCATATGAGAGGACGGTTTAACATCCACTCCAATAGGAATAGGGGTCTGCTAATGTTTAAGATAATAGATATTATTTAATAAATTAAATTTATATCATATTTTTATTTGTGGTGCGTGTACATTCCTTTTAAACTTGACTTCAACTCAAGTCTCCATCAATTGTTAACTGCTCAGACATTATTTGTGCCTCGAAAGCTAGTAGGAATAATAATCTCATAACATTTGTAGAAAAAAACAAAAATCATGTCCAATGACTCAATCGACATTATTATTACAAGAGACTATGTAGTTTACATCAAGGGTAACACATGGTTTATAATTAATTAGGGTAAGGTCATAAGAAATTTATCTCTCATGAATATCCTAATCCCAATGCAAATGATCTGCTTTTGACTAGATCGGAAAAAGGATTAATTAAGGTACGTGTAAGTTGATCCGGACACCTCTGACTGTTGAACAAAAAAAAAAACATAGGGTTTATCAGACTCTAAACTTCCGACTATGAATACAACTAATGCTAGACCTTATATATATCAAAACATAGGAGACCAAGAAAAAGAAGAAGGTGAAGTGGGTGGAGAAGGAAAAGAAGAGGCAGAAGAGGAACTGGAGACAGTTCTCTTCACCAATGGATTCCTAATCATAAATGGCACCACATCCTCAAGCAACCCTTGTGATTCCCTCCCTTTTTGGGCTGATTCTTTTAGACAATCCACAAATTTAGCTGGTATTGGGCCAGAAACATTTCCTGGGCTTTCTTCTGCTTCTTGTGCTACTGGGGCCTTATGGGCTTGGTCTTGGGCTTCAGCTTGTGAGATGGTATGTTTTTGCTTCTTGGCAGGTTGATTGACATACTGGTGTGGTCCGAGGAGGAAAATGGGGTAGGCATAGTGGAGGTGAAGCCCTTCATAGGTGATAATGAGTGTGTCGGGGTCGTCGCTCGACCTTTCGACTTGCTTCTTTGCATCGCACCTTGGGTTTGTGCACCTGTAGTAGCTCCTGTGTTCAAGCACAAAAGGAAGATCAAAGGTTATGAAAATGTGTTTGGTGAAGAACCCATTTTGTCATAGATTTATTGGGCCAGGTGCATCCCAGATGACATATATTTTAGCGGCCCAATCTGATTGGCGCTGTTTGGGCCTCCAGAATGACTTTCTCTTTCATGCAAATTTTAATATTTATTTGTGTGGAGTTGGATAGGTTTACAATGAGCGAGGAAATACTATGATACCAAAATTTTATTTTTTTGGGTACCTTATGGAAGAGTGAAAATCTCTTAAAAATAGTAAGTTCTATTCCAAAAAGTAACAAGTGAATTTTTTTTTTATTACACGGTATTCAGACTTGTGTCGATTACTCGAACTCAGCGATTAGCCACTGTGGCATGAGTTGGATTAGAGCATGTCCCTAAAGAAACAAGGGTAGCTAACCCTTAGAGAGCGTGGAAAGGGATTGAATCTGAGATCTCTGGGTTACCACTAGGCTTGACCACTGATAAGTGATATGCTACCAAATTTTTTTTCTTTAGTTACCATTTTTTTTGTTTAACGGTCAAAGATGTTCGGATTAATTTACGCATACTTTGATTAATTCCCTCACTGGTTCGGTCAAAGACAAATCATCCACACCAAGACTACGGTATTTATGAAGGATAAATCCCTCATGACTTGGTCTCAAAAAATTATCAAAATTCAAATTCAAAACTTCTTAATTTATAATTCATATTTATTACCATTTAAGCTATCCTTCGAATTTTCTGCCAGTAACATAATCAAAACCACAATAAGCAAACCTTGTACTTCCAAGAAACAGTGTAATCTGTTCCTATTGCATGTGTTTTTCGTCTAGAGTAAAATATACAAAGAAAAACAGGGAGTAGTTAAGTTATCTCCCAGTAGGACATTTCAGTCTGTGTGTTGGGTATGATGACAAAGACATACATTAATTAAGTAAAGAAAGGGACCTTATGAAGCCCTATTAATCAAATTATTCCCTAGTAGGTAGTATTAGCTAGTTCATATATATATAGTAAGAACTATATACAAGGGGTCGCATTCTTAAGCAGTCAGTGCTTTATGTTCCGTTTGGTACGATGGAAAAATGAAAGAATGGAAAGTTGGAAGGATGGAAAGTGGGAGAGATAGATAAAACATCATGTTTGGTAAGGAAGGAAAGTAGGAAGGATGAAAAAATTGATGGATTAACACAAATTCGTAATGACTTAACACGAATTTGACACGACACGACTCAATTGTCACCTCTAATCTTAGCCAACACACAAAAAAAATTAGTCATTTTTATTTTTCATCCATCCAACCAAACACAAAAGAAAGAAAGTGTATCATTCCTACTTTCCTTCCTTGAAGGATAGAAAGTGTATCCCTCCTATTTTCTATCCTTCCTACTTTCCATCATTCCTATCAAACGGAGCATTAAAGTCAAGGTTACCCTAATTGTCAACACGAAAAGGCTAGTTTCGGTAGCCGAACTCAGTTTAAGGTTATAACAGAATTTGATAATATCTAAAAGATCAAACTAATTTATTGATTGACAGCAATCAAATATCTCGAATATTCTTCTAAGAGACTATTCATACGTTCTATATCTACCCATCAGTTTGAGGACAGAGACCATGTATTTCAATTTTCCATGTTCTTCAAGATTAGGTGTGGTCATAATCGAAAAATAAATCAAGGGAAAAAAAAGGGGGGTTAAAAAAGACTCATATTTCTCTTCAGTTTTGTACAAGAAGACTAAAAACAGAGTCCAAAAAATAAAGAAGAGAAGTTTGTAAAAGAAGAGGACTTAGATATATGTAGTGCTATGTATGTACCTGGGGTTTGGGCTGTTCTTGATAGATTTCTGCCCATACTTCCTCCATTTATAACCATCATCAGCCATCACATTGCCCCAGTTCTTAATCCTCAAAGTGTACTTACTCTCAGCCTTACTCAAACCTCTTTCCATCATTGAAATCCTGCAAAAAGAGAACAGACTGATATAAGAAGAACTAGACATTAGACAATGTCTTTATCTTAACTATTTTTACGTGTATATTCTTAGGATTCATGTTCATATTTGACTGACAAAGTTTTATATTCTTGTCAGTTACCTAACGACACCCTCATCCTCTATTTTTGGGCATGGGACTGACAATGTAAAAGATTTGTGAGCACAAACCTGGTTTGTGAGATATCTTCTGCATGGTTTCTATATTTTGTAACTGACAAAGCACTCTCAATATCTCCCATTGTTGGGCCAGAATACAGATTGGACATGAGCTGGTCATTGAGTGAATCTTCTGAAGGGCTAGAACTTGAATTAATGGTCTGACGAGGTAACATGAAGAATGGCGATTCGTCGTCGAGAAGCTCTCTTATGAGCTCAGCTTCTTCAGACCCACCTGAACAAGTAGTGTTTGTGTTTACAATTTCCTCCATTAGAAAGATTATGATAAAGAAGACTTAGCTGTGCATTAGGAGAGAAACTGACTTTAGCATTGATATGAAGTGGGTAAGAGAAAGGCTTATGAAATGAGGAAAGGTGAGTGAGAGTGGAGCAGATGAAGTGGAAGAAGTAATGTTCATGTGTGTTACCCTAAATAACAAGAAAGCAGTAGTTAGCTGTTGTGGATAACTATGTAATTCTAAGCCCCTCATATATAAGGATGGCACGAAATCGATACGAAAATCAATGTGTCAAGCGCAAATTCAAAAATGACACGACTCACTACCACCAATGATCAAACACGAAACACCCAATTTCAAGATGACAAATATGTTTAATTGATATAATCTAGATATAGTTTCTTTCTCATATATAATTGTAAGGCCCTCGTATGTAAGGATGGTTCATGGTAGGAAATCGATATGAAATTAGTGGTTTAGTATTTGACAACACGAACAATCTACAAATAAGTTAAAGTCAAATATGAAACAACTAATTTCAAAATGACACATAACGTTTGATCGGTATTAGATAAATATAATTCAACACGAATCCCAAATAATACCATTCACATGTAGCACACAAACAGAGACATGCATGAATGTCATGTAAAATATTGTTTTGACTTTTCGAGAATTCCCTTCTTGTCACTATTACATCCTTGGGCCCATCTCTTGGTTGTATTCTCTGTTTTTTTTTTTTTTTTCCAATCTTGTGTTTATTTGCCTTGTTATATTTCTTTGATGTGATAGATGCATTAAGGCTGACCAAGTCTACCTGAACCATGACCCCTGTTTCAATATAAGCAAGAGTCAACCACTAAAGAAGGATTTAAAAGATACCCTTTGATATTTATTTTATGTGGAACATTGTTCTTGGATTTATTTCATGTAGGCAACATTCTCCATGGCAGTTGAGCATAGATTATTGATTAGGCAGCATTAAATCCTGTGAAGATTTTGCTAATAGAATGCAAGTATTGCCCAACAATAAGTAGGCACTTCTCCCATATCTATTCCTCAAACGAAGAACAATTACCTTGTGCTTCTAATATGGCTAACTACTCTCTATCATATTATACAACCACCATTGCCAACTGGGTTTTCATTCTTATGTCAGAAAGATACTCTAAAATTTAAAGGGTGAACTTTGACACGATGGTAAAATCTCACTATCACCGTCCATGGAAGCATACAAAGATAAGACTATGCACATCCGACCCGTAAGATCATGTAGTAACAAAAATCTTGTGCACTGATCTGCCTTTTATTTTTTTAATGGTGTAACCAATAAAACAACCATAATGGTGAGAAGGACGTTTGTTCTTACATGAACTATCTGGTATATAAATTGCATAATTTTTTTTTTTGGTTCAATGGGCAAGGATGTCCGGGCCAGTTTACGCGCATCTCGATTAATTCTCTTCTCGATCCGGTAAAAGATAGATAATTCACGCCGGAACTAGAATATTCATAAGGGATAAATTCCTTCTGACATGATCCTAAGAAATTATCAAAATTCGAATTTAGACATCTAATTGCATAATTATAAAGGCCAGTCTTTTTCTTCATTTTTCTGATTAATTTCCAGTTCTGTTGTATGATAAATTTGCATTTCCACATTAAATAGCAAGTCCCCACATCCAGAAGAAAATACAAAAGCTGGTTCCTTCAAAGTTAGGGAAGGAAGGTTTGTTGTTATATGGGGAGTTGACTTTCGTGAGTTCCATAAAACCAGAGAATTGTGATACCCTCCGAGAAAGGACGAAACGGTTGACTTGCAGACTGGGTTTAGGTTTAGCTGCTGCAATGGTGTCAGCTAGTGAAGTGGGGGAGGGAGAGAGACAGAGAGAGAGAAGGTGATCACAGGTTAACATCCCCATAAGTCCATGACCAAACCCTCGTGGACGTTTCTCCAAAAGTCAACCCTTTTCATTGTGGTCTCAAATTTGGATTATTGTTACCCAATCATGATATTTTTTAAACTTTATTTTTTATAATTTTAACTTGTTTATAAAATAATGAAAAATTTGCACTAAATCGTGAATTTAACTCACATTTTTAATGTAAAAATGTATTTATAGAACACACTTTTAACAGAAAATTATTGAAAAGCATGTGAGTCAAACCCATAATTCAGTAAAGACTATCGTAATCTGAAAAATAAGTTGGCAAGAACGATGTTATGAGAAAGAGTTGAAAAAATAGGGACAATTTGATCATTAATTTACCTAATTTGTGTGTTTCAAACTCATATTGGTCATGGATTGAGAAGGAAAATTCTCCCGTTAGCTGTTAACTGACTGATGGAGAGGGGTGACATGTGGAATGGGGGCAGTCCACTGATTTTTAGAATCACATGTGAAGGAGATGGAGCTGTTCGAGCTGTCCCTGTCCTGCTATCCAAGAACTGACGGTTTACCAAACTGATCTTGGTTGCAAACCCATACAAAATTGAAGGGCTGGCTCGGTGGACCCCCTAACGCATGGTCTGGTTGTACTGTGCTCCCTCGGATACATTAATTGTTTTGGGGCATACATTGGGAAAGGCTGTTGAACAGAATCCAACCACACGGAAATGGATGATACAAAGTCCTCCAGGTTTTCATACTTTTGAAGAACTCCCAGAAATCAAGGAGACGAAAAGCTAAGTTAAAAAAGAAAAGGTCGTCGATTGCTACTAAGAAACTAACGTATAGTACCAAAAACTTATGGTGGGATAAGCAACAATTTAAAAATGCTCAAACTTTATTCTTCTTACACCCTGGGATGGCAGGATGGGGCTATTTCCATCCCATTAAACTCACCCTATTTTATACTAGTGGCTGACCAACCCCATTCGGCACCCATCTTGCCGCGTAAGAGGAGTCCCAAATCACCCAAATCAAGTTTCAAAGACTTGATTCCAAGAATCCCGATCTTGAGACTTTGGCAACACCCACGATCTTTGATAGGTACTTATAGCTCTCGTCGCGTAGAACACTTTTTGTTTTTGCCCCGAAGCAATCCGACGAACGAATTTCCCTAATGAATAGATTTAAAAAGGGGTAAACTTACTTAGTCATGGGGTGCACATAGAATGAGATGGGTTTAACAGTTTCTTATCAAAGGATTTAATGGGATGGAGATGGATATTTATGACTGGCTTAAACTGAGACCACTGCAAGGTAATTTTAGTAGGCTATTTCTATCTCAAACTACAAATCATGAGGAAAAACCCAAACAAATCCATGTTACATGAGGTTTGTAAAGGCAGGCTATTGCTATTCTTGTGCCTATATGAACAGGCAGATAGGATAAAGGTCTATGATCTAGAGATGGCCCGACCGACCCAGCCTAGTTGTGGGTTTATAGGCACTCAGTTTTTGTGTTTGTTGCAAGAGAAAGCATTGGTATAGAAGGCCAAAGCTAATCAGAATTATCTCACAAATGACCGAAAATAACAGAGTATTCTTACATTCTTGCGTTCATCACTGCAAAGGTCACAAACCAACAATTCATGAAAAATAAACATCCTGAATGTTTACATTTCAACCAATCTCTACTACAGCATAAGCATAGAGAAGTACTGCTCGAATTCTTTATCAATGGTTAATTTCTTGGCACCGGGTTGAGCTTCTGCATTCAAAACATAAGCAATACTCTTCAGTGTGATAGCAGATAAAACCAAGAGAAAGCGGATAGGCTAATTTTCTGCTATTTATATGGGCATACTAGCAACAATGACATAGATGGAGATTACGAGATGGTCAAGAACTCGCAAATTACAAGCACCATGGGCATTTATGATCCCCCTATATGCTTCAATACAAATTTTCATATCAAAAAGTATATTACCTTGGTTGACATTCCATCTTCCAGATGAAAGGACATAATTATTTGGATTCACCCCATTGAGGTGGAGCATATCTTCAAGTTCTTTGTCAGTGTATTGCTCCATGTCGTAACTTCTGTATTCTGAGCAACTGTAGTCCACATGGCTTCCGAAATCTTCGAGGTGCTCCTCATAATTCAGAGATGTACGCAATCCAAGATCAGGAGAATTAAGCTCTCCAACGATATATGGTGATTTCTCTTTATCACCACTATATTTTGTCACTGCTCTGCTATCCAAAGAATAGAGGGTAGTCTTGAAACAGTCTCCATCCCAGTTAACAGATGAAGTGGAAGGCTGATCGCATGAACTTGTTTTTGGGTACTCCAAGTCACTGTTAGCTTCCCCACATACAAACATTACAGAGTCAGCACCATCAGGAGAGCTACTACAGTCTTTCCCAGACACTGGTTCTGACTCATCATCTCTCGCCCCTCCATCAATTTTCATCTGGTTTGTGCACGTATGGAAGTCGTCTGCCTCTGGGTTTTCATTAAATGAGCAACCACATTGTGAAGTAAAGCTTTGACCCCTGCACTTATGCTTGGGCAGAGGCAAACCCAATTGTTCGGCTTGAAATTTTCTTTTCTTGTTCAAGCAAATAATTATGGTATACGCTTCTTTGTTTGCATCAGCACTGCTAGTAACAAGTAAAAGACCATTATAAGAATTGCATGACTCGGATAATTGGCCATTAAGAATAATTTGGGCTGATGGACAACTTTTCATCTCAGCTGGCCAAAAGAATGAGAAAATGATGACCTGAAGCAACATGCTTCAATCCAGTCTTTTATCCCCAAATATCTCAATTAAAATAAGATCAAGGAAAACCAGAATTGCCAAAATAAGGCTGAACCAATAAAACTTCATGAAGCATTATAAACGCTTCCTACTGGTTGACCACCTTAGTTCAGCTTAAAGATACGAGAATGTTGAACAAAATATAATTTCAAGCCGTAAGCATCTGAGATAAGGAAAAACAAACAACTAACATGGACTGCAAATACGAAGATTGTCAAAAGATCCCACAGAAAGCAAGTTACCACAACTTCATGCCATCATAAATTAAACCTAGTCAAGATTCCAAAGGAGATAGAAGAACTTAGGTTTGTGTCACATTCAAGTGCGCATGATATCGTTTTTTATCCATCTAGTATTTAAAGCTTTGGAAATAACAATGCGTTTGAATCTTTTTCTCTAGAATAAATAATGCCTCCATTTAGCACAAAGTGCATAGCAAAGTTTACAATTCGATAAATACTGCTAATAATTTTAAGGAATCAAGAATAAGTTCCTCTTTTCCTTGCTTAGACCCAACTACAGCAAACATGTTATTGTGGCCATGTTGAACCCATATTTCACACCCACACTTATGGATCACGCCATGTTGGGTTTAAGATAAGTGGTTTGCACATTTTGAATTATAATTCCAACACAGTCAAACTTTCTATTAAACTCTTTGGGCCTTGGAGCAAATCCAATGATTCTAAATTCTTTAAGTGCAGCAACCTACCTCACTTAATTCTGCCAAATCTATTAGGTTCACCGAATTAGCTCAATGGTGTCACGGCCTATGTTTCTCATAAAGACCACTTTCACAACTCAATGTGTAGTGACTGAAAATCTTCTTCCAGAGCAAAAACTAAGGCATTATCAACATCAGCATAGCAGAAAAACTTTGTCGAAATTCCTTAAACATATTTAACCCCAAACAATAAAAAGTTCCACCCAATTGTAAATCAACTATAATTTTTAGTTTACCCGAACAATTTAATGCAGGATCATACATATCATAAAAGTTTTAAGTCTTTCATTTTATGTCTATTTGTTCGTTATAGATCAGGGTGAAAATACAAGCCTTACCCATATGATCAATATGGCCAAACAACAAGTTGGATTCTTACTAAAACACCCAGCTATTCAAGGTCCTCACCGGCTCACCCCCCCCAAATTCACAACACACACACACACACAACCAAAAAGGGTGAGAATCTAAAGGCATGTTATTGGATCCAACAGAGAGACCCAGAAAATATATCTTTCCTAATATCATATCCTAAAAATAGTGCATAGGTAACTGATCTTGAATTAGTTTCCACCGTTGCTGACAAATTTTTCATAACAAAAGCGAAGAAGGTAAAAAGTGAACTGAACAAGGCACTAATGAAGCAATAGCTGTAAACGATGTAACATAACAAAGACAAAGAAAGATAAAAGGAACACAGAATTCAAACCTGTTAACTTCAGTTGAATTTTCGTTCATTTCCTCCATTTGTGATGAAGAAATTAAGGGTATAATCTGTGAGTTCAGAGGAAGTGAGCTCCGAAGCGTTTACATATACTGAGTTGAGGAAAAAGAATAGTGGAGAGACGCTACCGACGACTTCGGAAATTGTTACTATAGTGTCCCATGATGTTATCCGAATAATATTCTCTCTCTCTCTCTCGCACCGGACACCATGCGAGTTTGAGGCGACTGTCTAACACGGTTTACCAATATTTTCATTTTTCATGAAAATTTAAGGATAACTAATTCTATGAATCTATGATAATTATTATTATTATTATTTTTTTGATAACAAAGAATCTCTCAAAGGGAAGATCACTTTTGACCCGTACTATGAGAATAAACATCAAATACTTGCAATCACTTGTAAAATCACAAGTATCAGTTAAGTTTTGGAGACATCAGTGATGATCGAATTTCTAACGTTTGAATCTATGATTCATTTAGGTCCGATTCTACATCTATGAACTACTCGCATGTTATGTAATCATTTTACTCTGAAAATCAACAACAAATTTAATAGGACAATTATCTTTAAATCATTATCAAATGATATTTTAAATAAGAAAAATCAAATAATTGCAAGTCCCTCTCGAAAAATACAAGGTGAAGACATTATTGACTAAGTAGTATAGTTTAGTCAATCTTATAATTTTAGAAATTTAATTTTACCAACAACAAAGAGAGAACTTCTTCTTCTTCTTTTTTAAAACAACCATGCACAATTTACGTAAAAATTGTTCACTTATTTAAGATAGTTTGAGATAGTAGAAACCCATAATTTATGATCCACTTGGAAATGACCTAACTTTTAAACAGATAGAAACAAATTTATAAATCCCAAAAATGCAAGGCTCTATTTTGATTTTTCATTGATTTCTTCCATGCCTTTTATTGTTCGTATCACGCATGCATCTTCAAACAATCAGGCGAGGTGCCGAGTACATAAACGAGGCAATTCCAAGAATGAAAATTCATTCTCTCATTGTGTAACTAGGGATGGTAGTGGATCGGGAGAAAATGTGTATTCGTCTAAATCCGTCCCGTTTAGACCAGAGATGGATCATACGTAATGGACGACAGACGTATACGAAGATACTCATATAAACTCGTGTGAGGATAGAGGCGAGGATGAAATGACACTTACCCCTGCCCCGTCCCCCGCCCCCTCTAACCCGTGATATATATATATACATCATTCCCACCCACCCATGAAATTAATTTCAAAATTTAGTGGCCCATTTCTTTTTCTTTTCCTTTCTTTTGTTTTCCTCCTCCCCACGCTCACCTAACAGAACAAGACAATATTTTTCACTATTCTTTTCTCTCTCTCGCTCTCTCTCTCTCACACACACACACACACACATGTCTTTCTTCTTTCTTCTCTCTCACGTTCATCAGGCGATTGCCCATCTCTCTCACCATGCTTCTCTCTCTTTTACCTTTGTGTTCTTTTTTATGATTTTTATTAGATTTGTGATCCTTTTGTTAGATCTAAGGGCATGTGTTGTGTTAGCTATTGAGGGTTTTTGTTTCGGATCTATAGTGTGTTAGATACGAGGTTTTTAGATATTGTTTGTTTTGAATTTTTTTTTTGTGTGTGTGTATTAAATCTGCAATTTTCATGTTACATCTGATTTTCTGTATTAGATATGCAATATTTTGAATTTTCTAATTTTATATTACTTGAATATGGTATTTGTTGAATTCTGATTATAGTGTTAGATATGATTTTTATTGATTTTTGAGTTTATTCTACTTGAATATGGTTTTTGCACTTTGAAAATTGTTGGATAGATTTTTTTGCTTGTAAAATACTAGATAGATTTTTTGCCTGAAAAGTGCTGGATAGACTTTTTGTCTACTCACTATACCAAATGCTAAGTCCTTATTAATAAGAAGAATTATGTCGCAATTTTCAGTTGGTGACATGCAATTTTTTTTATTTTTTGGGTTATTTACAATGTTAGATTATGTTGGGCTTAGGCTTGGATGGGGTGAAGGCAGAGTCGGAAATTACAAATTTACCTGCAGACGAGGATGAGAATAAAAACTAAACCCGTTAACGGTGGTGGACCGGTGATGGACGAAATTTTTTTAAGTGGGTACAGAAATAGAGACTATACCCTCCGCCCCCGTTTCGATCTACTGTCATCCCTATGTGCAACCGATATGGAATACATAAGCTGTTCAATTTTTTTTACACGAATTTATTCATTTAACAAAAAATTACAGCGTGTGCCCACTCCCCAAGTTGGGAGCGTTGTGCACGTATTCTTATGCTTTGGATGCTGATTCGGATTGGGCCACATGTTGCCCACGCGGCGAGTGTCCATTATCAATGGGTCAAGCTACGTGGCATGGTGGCCTCGCTCGTCCTTTACTCATATGTTTGGCAAATTATTCAACCTCCCCCAATAAAATATATTTTTGTAGTAAGCCCCCATATATGTTTTACTATAAAATTTACGCCCTTCCAAACATGTTGTGGTAAAAAAAAAAAAGTCGCCCAGCGTCGGAGTGTGATCCAAACTCCCAAATTCAGGTTGCATATATCCTTGTGATTGGATACACATTCCCCGTAGACATTCATATCATCTGCCTTCGAGAAATGTCCCATTCATAACCCAAAAGAAGAAGACGAAACCAAGAAAAGAGAGATCGAAAGAAGACTACCCAATGCTCGAAAGGCCAGTCTCAATTTAATTAGAATCAAGTTACGATTCAAAATAATTGAAATTGATACTTAAATGCTAAAAATGACAAACGACCCCATTTTATTGTGAAACCATCACATTGAATCATAACATCAACCGATCAACTCAAGATTTTGGCATTGTGCCAAAAAATAATTCATTATTATAATTAGGAATGTCAAAATATTACCTGACTCGTTAATATGATATGAACATGAACACGACACGAGATTAGAGAATTTGAGTCTTTTTTAAGTCACTCGTTTCGTAAATGAGTGAACTCAACACGATTAATAAACAAATCAGATATGAGTATGACTAATAAAAAAAAAATGTACGATACGACTCGTTTATATACCGATTGTACACGATTCATACATGACACGAACTCAATATGATACAATTTGTTAGACACAAACTAATAAACGAATCGGGTATGAATAGAGTGTTTTTTTTATACGAGTCTACTAACACTCGACACAAACCTGTCTCACCCGACACAATTAACAGACATAGCTATCACAACCTTCTCCCTCCCTCCCACTCCCACTCCCACACCCACACCCACACCCACACACAATTGATTACACTTGAGTTCAAAATAAAAAGTTTAACTTCTATTATAAAATTTTTATAAGAGCAACTTCAACTCAGCTCTCCAAAATGATTAGTTAAAATATATTTAAATATTGCATTCTCTACATTTGTTAGCCACTTTTATAAATTTACTCCAACCACGCTCTATATTTTAACTAACTATTTCACCTAACTTCTATTAATTTTCAATAAAGAGAAGAGGATTGCAACATATATACATAGAGAGAGAGAGAGAGTTTGGAGAGGCTAAATGACTCTCCAAATTTAGAAAGCCATTTGGGTGAAATGAAAAATAGAGAGGGTTGAAATTTTTTTTAGTGTTTAGCTAATTAAAATAACTAAAAAAAGAAAAATAAATAATTGGTTGGAATTGCTCTAAGAAGTTATAGTTATATTAGTTTAGGACAAACAAGTTTAAAAAAATCCTTTTAGTGGGTGAAGGTAGTGTTCAATATCCAAACATTCGTTAGTTTGATCTGAGCCGTAAATAAAGTATCCACAGCCATTCCATTAGAGAAACATGTGGATGTGGTTGTCAACACCAAAGCTGTAGCTCACTTTCATCCATTCACAACAAAACTAGAAAATTCGAAAGTATATACTTTTTGTCAACCACATAAAAGAATGAAAGCAACAGAAAAAAGCAGAACCACAATTATCGTTCATGTTTTGCTAGTTACAAGATTACAACATCATGAGTTACATGAAAAGTCGGCGTGATGTGTTAGCTGGGATGAAACTCCCTCTTTGTACATGATGTATAGCCAGAAGATTATGACTGTAAGCTCTATACGACCACAAAAAAATGAACGTCTAACCTAACGTGAATGCTTCAAAAAATGACTGCTTTGTAGCTATTGTGTGACAAGGATGGACAACCAAGCAAACAATGATGTCAAACTCCTACCTTCAGACTCAACAAAAACAGTTCCTGAGGTCTACTCTAACTTGGGCTATCATTGATAAAGTGAGACAAAAGGGGCTTTTGTCCTTCCTCAAGTGTCTCAAGCAGAACAGAGAATCAAAGTTCTGCAAATGGGAAGCCTGACTTCACATGATCAGTAACAAAAATCAACTCCAGGAGTTTTTGTAGAATATTCTGGAGAATGAACTTCCACAACCAAGCAACAAAATTTCATTTTAATGTTGATGCGCCTGTTTTGTCATCGTATGCTGTAGGGAAGCGAAGTCCGGAACCAAAATGTCTTGATGTTGGACAGAACCAAGAAAAGATATTTGGACCCAGAACCTGTAACAGTCAAGCAACATAAAACAATTTGAAATTTTAGAAACCTAGTCTGGAATAATGGTAAAGTCATCTAATGGACCCAAGCAAATATCTGTGTGACCAATTAATGGCGAACCAATGACTGTCAGTCACCAAAAACCATGTCTATAAAGGTCAATCTGTTAAATCAAATGATGCCCCAACGATGAAACCTCACTAGTCCTTACATTCAATTAGACATATTCTGGTAGTAGGCATAAACGATAAAGGGCGTCAGGAATTAGGAAACAAGAGGAAGGGGAGAAAGAATGCTCTTACAGATATCAGATTTTCATAAGCACCGAGATCATATGGATGTGAATAGACATCCCCTCCTTTCTCCGCAAGCCACATAGCCCTTACTCCTTCATGGTACTGCCACATAGAGCCTTAAAGATCAGTTATCAGGATTTTCATATCATTTGTTTGAATTTAATCACCCAAACAAATGGAATTAACTGTCAATGTTCATATCTATCAACCTCAATGGTGGTCTTGTTTCGAAGAATAAGGTAGATATGCCAGCCCAAAAGAACACTCAGTGCCATACTTAGTGGGACTAGCAACAACCCTGAAATGACCTGGAAGTAAAATCTAATAAGCAAACAGTAAACCAACTCATATGACAGCATATAACTCAAATCTAACAAATTTCCAACGAACTTACATATAAAGCTCTATGCGAGTCTTCAGTTTTCTGCTCATCCTTTTGAGCATCAACAGTTACACTACCAACAAGCAAAACCTGAAAAATTAACAATAAAAACAGGAATAAAAAATAGTTATGCTCCTACTCCTCCTTTCTCAAGAAGTTTGCCACTCATTATCACCATTTTAGAGCTTTTTCAATTTGATCAACATTAAAGGATCAACTACTTAGATTCAGCAATACCATGGAACAAACAACACTGAATACGACAAAAGATTAAACAGCTGCGACACATGAAGGCATGACAATGTACCAGTAAAAAGATGCACGTCACAGTATACACAAGGCAATCTAACATATTTAATGTTTGACATGAGAAATTTGAACTCACCAGGGAGTATAAGCATGCGATCACAGCATAAACAACAAAGATGAAGAAGACCTTATAGTTTGCATGACCCACACAGTTATTCATCCAAATGCAATGGTGGTCCTTGCATTCAAGAAGCAGCACTTTAGCATTTTAGCCAAGACCTTTCAGAAAAGGCATCAATCATAAGAGAGAGAGACCAGGCATACCATTCGCAAAACACATCTGTTACAAACACGGCAGTGATGAGCACGGGGGGGCTTATAGTGGGAACACTTTTGGCAGTATCTCAAGTCTCCACCCTGCAAGACAACTAAGAGAAAAGTCAGAGGTCTCACGCTTCTGATGTAGTCAAATTTGAGATTTGTCTCTAAGTTTTTTATTCTAGTGTATCAACCTCTTCCCGATCTTACTAGCATGGCAATCAAATAATCATTTCAGGAAAGTGGTCAAAGAAAGAAGCATTTTTAATGCAAATAATGTACATATATCTGCATCTTCTTCCATCTTAAACAATTGCATGAAATTGGAACATAACCCCGGCACAGAACCAAATCTCTGAACCCCAAAAGCTGAAAGTGATTTATCAAATTGTTGCTACATTTCCCATAATTATCCAAAAAATTTCATAAAAAGAGGGGAGGACTTGAATTGACATCTTATCAGCGCAAAAACTAAATAGACAGGCCCCCAAATTAGAGATACCAAATTCATAATGGTTGTAATACCGACACTCGACATGCCCCCACCCCACACCCACCCAAAAAACATATCCATATATCCTCTCAAGTTAGTACAAAAAGAGCAAAAATTAAACACAAAAAGGAAAATTTTCTTAGAAATCAGCCACTTCCAGCTTCCCAAAATATGCCATATTAGAAAGAGCTTGCTTCGTGCAGGATCAATTACAAATGCCAAAAGCCTAGTGAGGGATCATCTAGCTCTTATCATCCATCTTATTTCAGTCACTAAATGCCTAATCCAGAAAACGGTTCCAAACTTCAAACACAACTACTCACGCAGGCTCCAAAACTTACATTGTCCACAATAATTGAACAAAAACCTAACAAGAAGTTCTGATATTGAGGAATCTCAACATATCAATTACAGAATCAATCGTTAGCTACAAAATATTTCACAAACAATGACATAATACATGCTATCTACCACTACTTGCAGGACATATGAATATGGTAACAAGTATTACACTAGTCTTAAGTCAGTAGTTGAATTGAGTAAATTATCACATCATTTTCATTCATGCTTTGCATAAAATAGAAAACAACATGACGATCTGAAGCGTGAGAACACGAGTTAACGGCTTAGATCAGCCAATTTGTACAGATATGTCAACAGGAAATCCTGTATTCAATTTACACCTCCAAAACAGTAACTTGTATCACCGTTGACACATGATCGAACTGCTAATAGTCTTTGTGGCCTTTTTTTGGGAACAAAGAACTAAACATAGAATGGAAACAGAAATTACATTACTAACTTGCTTCAGAACACCCACCTGAAAAAACCCAAATTTTAATTACAAAAATCTCCCACAGATCATCACCCACAAGCAATTCTTAATGTTCACCCAATTTAATATCAGCTCACATCAGTACAATCAATCCATCAATTAAAGATAATCAAGATTATGATTTTTATATCAAGGCAGTAAAAAATCACAAAAACCCTAGAAAGATAGAAAAAAGGACATCGAGTTCTTGAGAGAGGACCTTGCGCTTGACCTCGTGGATAGGGCTATCTGAGTCCTCGATGTCGGGAAGGTATGTGTGTGGGACCCGACCCGCATCGGTGAAGATGGCGATCGCGTAGTTATAGACGCACAGGAATGCCATGGAGGTGAAAACGACAGCGTTTAGCATCCCGGGCGAGGACCATAGACCGAACCACTGGTCTATGAATATGAAGACCGTCGTGAAGTATATGTAAGCGATCGCCGTTACGACGACTGCGACGGGGAGCGAGATCCTGTAGCTTCGCGCCATTCCTATGGTGCACGATGATCGACGGTGGGTGGCTAAAATGGAGCGCTGGTATTCAATGTGGGGTGGCGGGCATGGTGCTGTAAGGCGGTGGTTAAGGGGGACGGAGGCACCGGCGTTTTGAAAACGGCGGCGTCCCCTTCGAGTTTGGTGGTGGGCGGGTAATCGGGGAGCGAAATGTGGGGGCTTTTGGAGGGGAAATGAGGGAGAGTTGGTGACAGGTGTATCAAGTTGCCAGTTGGGGGACGTGCGGTGCAATGTTCTTGACGCACCGAAATGATAAGACTATGCTAACCAAAAAATAATCTTTAAAATTTAATAAAATAATAATAATAATAATATTTTTCCGTGTCATTTCGTAATTACATTAAAAAATTATCTTTCAATACCAAAAATTTTCATTTTTTGGGGATATGATTTTTATATCAAAGAAGGTGCGATACTAAAATTTTAATTTTTATGGTTCATCGTACAAGTTTTTTGGGTTCGGTTACAATTAAAAAAAAAGATTAATTACACTAAAGGTCCTTAAAATATGAGATTTGTCTCATTTTAGTTCCTAATACTATCAAATAGATAATATCCAAATTGCTAATAATTTTTTATCATAAACTTGCACGTGATACTTAAATATGAACAAAAAATGATTTGGTTAGTTCTTGACCAAAATTTGAGTAGTTCTTGACAAAAAAAATGTGTAATATAGGTAGCTCTTCACCAAAATTTGGGTTGAAAATTAGTCAAAAGTTATCAAAATTATTTTTTTCCCCATATTTAGGTATCACGTGATAAGTTTATAATAAAAAAATTATTAGCAATCTAGATACTGTCTACTTGAGGGACCATACAGAAATACTAGTTATTGTTTGTGCCTGAAGGCACAGAGTAATAAAAAATGATAAACAATAAATATATTTATATTCATATTCAAAATCAAATCACAAATATAGATGAGAGATAAATGAATTTAAGCATCGGTTGTAGTGGAGGTGAGATGTGGTGGTGGTAGGAGACGGTGATGGTTGTGGTGGGTGGCAATGACCGTGGTGGCAGTGGTGGTGGCGGTGGTAATGATGGTGGTGGCGGTGGCGACGGTAATGGTGGCGACGGTGACAGTGGTGGCGGTAGAGGTAGTGGTGGTGGTAGCGGAGGTGGCAGTAGAGGTAGTGGTGGGACGGTTTCAAACTTTTTTTTTTTTTTAAAGTACTTATGAGAAATAATTTCTAGAAGTACTTTTAAAAAGTCACTCCAAACACACTTTTAGGGACCTATTTTTCCTATTAAATTTAGGGTGTTAATATTAACCGTTAGATTAACTTTAAAGTAAAATTTAAAGTGATCTCAACCGCGAATAGCAAAAGTCATTTTGTTTATCTTTTGAGATTTAAATTGTAAGCTACTTTATTATATAGATATTCAATATTTCAAGGACCAAAATGATGTAATTAAAATATTTAAGGACTAAAATGAGACAAACTTCATACTTTGGAGACTTACAGTGCAATTAGCCTTTAAATTTTTTTTAAATTATTTACACTCAAAAATAACAAACTTTAAGGGTGACACGTGGAAACAATCTGACGGTCATGAAAAAGTCTATGAGAGTCCATAACTGACAAGATGGTTAAAGTAGTTGGACTCTAATAATCACAAAAAATGGGAAAATGTGTCATGAGTTGTGGTTGGAGAAAGTTTAGTGCACGTCTACGTATCTCGAGGGAAAAAGACCATGATTACAGTCATGACTGAAAAACATGGTTTCGATAATTGAAGATCATCCCTATAAATAACAAAAGTAAGACTACAGAGAGAAGATCCTCGATCAAATATAACAAATTCTACACAGAATTAGTCTTTCTCTTACTTATTTTTTAAGTCTTTGATCCCTAAGGCGTAAAGAAGAAGTCAGAGATAATCTTACATTTCGTTACAATCATCTGAATAGTTACAATTTTAGAACGTCATATCGATTCAAATAGGTAAGATAAAACATGTTTGGATCTTAAGTTCAATCAATCAATCGGACTTTTGCACGTCCGCAATTCAAAAATACATTAAACACAAATTGATGTCATCTTACAATTTTTATGATTCAAGTTATAATTTTTTGAAGATTAATTACCAAAAGTTGTAAATGACTATCAAAAAAATTATATAAAAAATAATATATGGCGATACAAGAACGATTGTTTTTTCCAAATACCATAGCATTTTGAGTTTTTGTGGCACATTTGAGACTTTCCATTACAATTACTATTTGAATTTGGACAAGTATGAATTAATTAAAACACATTTATAGTTTGAATATTTGATTGTTTCGATTTATATTTTTGATACCAAATAAAAATTAGATTCAAATTGGTGTACAATATGATTAACTATTATTATTTTCAATTTTACCTTATTATTATTTTCAATTTATTGTTGTTTAAGTGAAAGTGATGGAATTTAAAACCAACACTCACTCCTCCCCAATCTTACGTTTAGTACTAGGTTAGGGTACTTGTACCTATTAAGTGAAAGTGATGGAAGCTGTTGAAACCATCAAATTGTTTGTCATCGGTTGTTCCTTTATGTGCAACTCTACAACGGCTTTGATGTTTACTTTCGATATCAAATCTTTTTATTTTAATTTCCAACAATACCCTTCTCGAAAACTCCCTAACTACCAACACTATAATAGATTTTGATATGATAATGAGGGCATTAGTAGAATTTTCGGCATTACGTGTAATTTCGTATACTAGACTCAATTTGTATATTGATTTAAACATCAGAAGGTTCCTTTAAGACATCGTAATTGTCTCTTTCGATTCATTTCGAATCTTGCAATTCATGTGGAGTATATTACTGAACACCTTGATAATCGGCAATAATAATCAATATGACCTTTGTGCTTCTTCTAGTCCTTAGTTTTTTTGTAGAGAAAAGTGAACATTAAATGTTCAAACAAAATGAAGTTAGCGGTTTATTTAATGACTATCGCTCCTGATGATGAACAAAATAGTCTCGTTCAAGATTAACAGTCGAGTCTGTGATAATGTGGAATTAATGGACAATAAATAAAACAATCAACGACAGTAATGTAAATATTGAGTCAACACACAAATATATAGTGGTTCGATTTGGGTGACCTATTCCACTCTGAAAAAGGCAACGGTTGCGGGGGAGTCTTTATTGATGAATAAAGTAAAAGAGAGAAAGCTCCGAGAGAGGTACAATAGGTAGGAGAAAAACTATGTGTGTGTAGAGAGGTGTAGAGGTAGAGTTCAATGTGTCCTCTCATGTAGAGAGGACTTACAATTTATAGGTACATAGCTTATGTTGAGGCAGTGACGTGAGGGTGAAGGTACTAGATTTTCGGAGAGGATAACTACAAAAGGTAAGTACAATTAAGGTAGCTTTGATCCTCAATGCTGTGTATCCCGATGATTCCTCCCCACGTGCTCTAATTCTTCTTGTACTCTTCAGACCTTGGGTTGGGTCGAATTCATGAACTGGACTTGACCTGTCTTTTAGCTGACTTGGGCTTACTTGATTTATTGGGACTGGTCCAATTAAATTTGGACTCACCAGCTCTTGTTGTTGGATCTTAAAATTGTGAGTTCAAATATCATTGTTCTCTTTGTAATAATGTATGATAAAAAGAAATTCTTCACACAATATTGGTGTGTCCACTGTGAAGGTTAAAGAAAATAGTTCAAATGTTCCAAAAAAGGAAAATGATAATGAACGAAGTTTGCGGGGCTCTTGCCATAATTGAGATGGGAGCAACAAGATTGTGAGATGACTTATAAAATTTTAAAAATATTTTTTAAATGAGTATTTTTCAAAAATATTTTATAAAAAAATATTTTCATTAAATAAACACAATTTGAATGTTCAAGCAAAAAAACACAAAAAGTACTTTATTGAAAAATGTGTTCGAATTATTAATTAAAAAATACTTATTTATATCACAATCTACTATATTAAAAATTGAATAGTGGTGCTGGACAATGATGGTGGGTGATGACGGTGATAGTGAGAAATGATAGCGGTGGGGCAGTGGTGGTGAGCAAGAGTGGTGATTGGGGAGTGTCAACTCTAACCCGTCAACATGAACTCGACAAAACACGATTACAAAATTAACATGATTATTAAATACGCATAATAAATGGTTTAGATTAATGAATGCTACTTGTAACACACTAAATATATATATTTTTTTGTAGTCTTGACACGAACACAACACGAATAACAATGATATGATACGAAAATACTGATACCCTAAAATGAAGGGCGGCACTTCAATTCTATTCAAATCCCATTTAAAATTTACTATTATTTACTAATACAAGGAAGCAAAGCGTGCAAAAACATATATCTAACGAATGGGAATGAGATTGAGAAATAGAACGAAACCAAACAGTTAATTTGCATGCAAATACAAAATAACAATAAAAAACTATCAAAATTTACCTTCCAATAAAAGGGATTTCATATTTTGATGTTCCATTTGGCTCTCATAATTGGGGTAGATTGGCAGTCCCAAAATGGAACAAAAGAAAGGCTTAAAAAAAAAAATTTATATTCTTACTATATGGAGGAAATTTATAGGGACGTACCCCATAGATATAAATATGGCTGTTAATAACCCATCCCTTGAACCTTGCCCATTGCCTAGCAGAGGTGAGGATTGGGACCACACCATTGAGACATCATCCTAATCTTTTTCTATTTTAATGTTTGCTTGGGCACAGCCTTCTCACTATATTATGGAGCTAAAGAGCAATGTTATTGAAATTTAAAAAAATTAATTTAATATGTTGATTTAATTATGTGATAATTACATGGTCAAATATTATTGTTGTAACTGCAGACACATCATTTTATTTTTTGCTACAGGGTGTCCAAACTTGCACCGACTACTTTTTCGAGCTCAAGGCTGGCCACTGTGACTTAAGTCAGTCTAGAGTATGTCTCAAAAGGGATAAAGGTAGCTAGCCCTTAAGAAAATATGAGAAAAAATTGAACCTGAGATCTCTAGATTGCTAAAGGACAAATTCAACGACCGGACTACTCCTAAAGATTTTACACACATCAATTTGTCAACAAATGAAATTAATTTTTTTGGATCCTAATAACATTACTCGGACCAAATGATACCGTCTACTTCTATTGACCAATTCAATATCTGAACTCTCCTTGTTCAATAGTGGTTCCATGATGTCTATCTACCTTTGTGGCCTGTTTGGATTGATGGATTTAATTGGATGTGATTGGAACATCAAATTTAACCCAACTCAGCCCAATGAGTTTGACATCTAGGTTTGAGCATTTTTTTCATCTTACCCTATATTTGGATACTTAAGCTAGAGTCCATGTGGGGCCCTATAAAAAAGTAAAGATTTCATTTGATTAAGACTATAATACCCTTCTTATTATGTAGATATGATATCAATTTGATTAAGACTATGATTTGAAACCCACCCTCATGAGTGTCATGAAACATCAATATGTTGGTATATTAGAATTATTCATACCGGGCCAGGACAGAAAAAAAAACTCAAAGAATGGTTTTTAAAGATGCCAACAAAATAAAAGATAAACCCCAGAATTGAACTATTTTTTCAAATTTAATATCATTTTATCCCGCTCAAACCCACATACTAATTAGACTACTATAGTTCAAGGGATCAAAGCTTTTGAACCAATCCTCTCAGAGGCAGTTTGGAAAGGGGATATAGGGGGGCTTGGTAAGATGGGTTTGGAGAAAATAGTCTAAAGGATCCCCGAATCTCATGTTTGGATTGAAAATTCAATATTGAGTTTTCAAATCTGGCCCGTAGTTGACTCGAATATTAAACCCATGATCATGAGTTTCGTCAAACCTAAGAGAATGATGGGTTTGGGAAGATGAGTTAAATGGTTAAGGATGCAAAAGACAATTGTACCATTTAACATGAGTATGAATTAGATTGATCAAGGATAAAATAGTCATTTATAGGATAAATAGTTGTTAATAATTATGATATATCCGTAAGTCCTACATGTGTATGTGTTACATACCAAACATGAGTATGGACCGGATTCAATGTTGAATCCTATCTTTGTAAAGAGGGATTTGAGTTTGGAAGAGTTTGAAGAGGTCAATTCAAACTCTCTCCAAAAATCCATCCAAACGAGCCCTGGCTTTCGGTGGGACTAACGGTATTAACTACCCTGACACTATCAGAATGAAAGCATGTAGTTCCAAAGAGAATAAATATTGACCTATAAAGATGGCTCTATAAATAGTATGTATATCTATCTGATTGAAAAATTTCATTTTCCGAACTGACAAACTAACAGATAAGATGATCGTTGCAACCCCCACTTAGAAAGGAGGTTTCGAGTAATGACAAACTAATAATATAAGATGCTCGGGCGAAATTAGAAAGAAGAATCGAAAGTTTTGGACTTGTATCTTTTCCTATACCCCTATGTTGGGCCATGGTTAGTAAAAAACATGTATTGTGCTATGGATAGTAATAGAGAGAATTACATTTATACCCTTTAAAATTTGTTACTTAATCACTTAAATCTCGTGACTTTTAAAATATTACAAACAGATATCTTGAGATTTATACGCACGTAACATTTATGCCCCTGTCGTCAATATCCGTTACTAAATCCGTTAGCAAATTACACTCAGATCCATTGAAGTTTGTAAGTATATAACACTTAGACTCCTAAAATTTAAAATATTATACTTAGATCACTTATTAGTTACAGAACTAACAAACTATATTAAACGATCAAATTATTTCAATTAAAGATAGAATATATTATATTCTTTATAGTATGACCCTTGTTTGGTTTTTTAGTTTTATTCTAATAGATAGTATAATAGTATACTAATTATAATTCTTTTAAGAAAATTTTATTTCAATAAATTACATAATAGAACATGAATTTTAGTTGTAAAATTTAAAATATTTGATATTCTATCTTTGATTGAAGTATTTTTGATTTAAGTATAATATTTTAAACTTGAGAAGTCCAAAATATTACGTGTTTAAAAATTTTAGGGGGTCTCTGGGTAATTTACTACCGGATAGAGTAACGAACATTTACGACAAGAATCTAAGTGTTACGCGTGTACAAACCTCAGGAGGGTTTATATATAATATTTTAAATGTTAAAGGACCTAAGTGATTAAATAACAAATCTCAATAAATCTAGGTGTAATTATCTCATAGTAATATGGTTTGTTCCAACGTTAGGAAAAATAACTTTTAATGTCGTTCTGTCCTAATCAACATGTAGCATTACTCTTTATGTAGTGTAGAAAGTGTATTTTTTTTGCAAATAATTTTTATAAAGTAATTATATAAAAAAAATGCTTATTGTACAAAACATTATTAATAGAAAGAAATATCAGATGTACAAAATGGGAAGGACGATTACCTCCCTATCTCTGCTATAAATACAGCCGTTGATCAAAATGGGCCAACCACCCATTATTTGGGCCAACCAAGAGGAGGGTGGTCCTACGATCACAGGGTTGCTACCATACAAAAATGGGCCTGTACCACATTGTCTGATCACCTTATTACTATGGGGACCACTTTGTCTCGATCGAAGGGTGTAAAAAGCGCGTGCAAGGTCGTCTGATCATCAACTAGTGATAGAGAGCAAATCTCTGAGCAGCCAAGTCACATCGTATTTGAGCAAGACCAATCCTTGATTTCTCAAGATCATACTCCATCCACACGTTTTGTTGATGATGATGACCAATCACATAGGCCTCGATACCCAATAGGTCAGAGTTCCCAAATGTGAAGCAGTACACCGAATCATTCCCCCTAATTTCACCCGTGACCCGATATAGTAACCGATCACCCGAAACTGTCATCTCAGCGCCCCGAAACACTAAATTCACCGATGGCAATGATGGCAAGCTTGTTTGATTTAAAGCAACCCGATAACATAAATCCATTGCCCCTTGGAAAACAAAATTCGGATCATCCAAGACTCGTAAGACCCCAATGGTTTGGCTCAAGAACTCGTTTCTCAAAGCAGTGTAAGCCGGGCCAAGAAGGAAGGTGAATTGGGTACCTGAGTCAACCATGGTCTGACCCGCCCCAGTATGGTCCGGCTCAAATATGGATTCTGGTAATGGCAACAATTTATCCGAAACTTTAATTCCTTCAAGTTGAACCGTATATGCGACCCGATCAAAGTAAGGCAATGGAGTAGAAATTTGAATCAATGGGGTGTAATTCAGTGGCATTAGCCATGTGAAATTCGAGTCGCCGAGTAAGAGAACACCCGAAAAATCCGAACTTGAAATGCAGTAAGAAAATTTGGAAAAATTCATTTGAGAAACGAAAGAGAGAGACCCACGGTTCATTCCCATTAACCCGGTAGTCTTGGAGTCTTCTTCCAAGTTACTACTAAAACCCGAATCCATGCACCCAAATATACTACCCGGAATTTCGGATCCTCCGATATTGAACGTATCAGATGCTAAATTTCCTTCAGAAGATGATGCGTCGGCGTAGGAGAGAACCGCATGACAGAGATTGTTGGAGTCACAAGAAGCGGGTATGGAGAAGTCCTGGGTTCGGGTTGTGCAAGTGGGTGATGAACAATTGATGGGTGAGTAAGATGATGATCGGGTTGCGTCGAATGTGGTTTGCGTCAACCGGGTCGTGTTGCAGTGAAGCCAAGAGAGCTCACTCCCTGTGTCGATAACCATGGTAACATTCTGTGGAGGCGTACCGACAGAGAGAGAGATGGTGAGGGTGACATTGTGGTGGAAGGGAAGCTTGTTTGTGTGTGTTGAGAAGGACCCAGATGGGATTTCTTGGGTTTTCAGTGGCAAAACCAGATTTGCTGTTGCTGATCTTTTTGTGGCCAACATTGGTGTGGTAGAGCAAACGAAGAGTTGGGTTTGCATAATCAAGAACAGTGTGTTAAAATAAAGGAGAGAGAGTGGGTTAAGAAGGCAGTGGACTTTCATGGTTTTGATGATGATTGATGAACTTGAATGGAGCAGTTGAATGAGAGAGAAAGTGAGAAAGAGGGAGGATCTTTGATTTGGAGGAGAGAGAAAGTGAGAGAAATGAGTTTTTGTGTTTGCAAAAAATGAAATGACATATGTTGTAGTGGGTTATGGGGACAGAGCTGTGGATGGAAGGTGAAATTTTGTGAACCAAACAACTTAGCTGATGGCAAAAGATCTAAGTACTGTCAGTGAGAATAGCGTCTTGAGATGAGTTACAAACGACGTCGTTTGAGCCTTTTGGAGTTTTGACAAGACTAAACAACTAATTTTTGGTTGGTTCGTTGGTTTGTTAAGACTACTTAGGTCTGGTTGATAATATTATACTTTTTTCTTTAGTTTGTATTTGGTAAGTTTGTTTTGGAGGTTTGTGCTTGTCAGTTGTAGAACATATATTCTAGGCTACAATACCAAATTATAATTAAGGGTAAATTGCAAGAATGGTATGTGAAGGTTTGCCACTTGTTGTATTTTTGTCTTTAAAGTTCTAATTTTGTCAATTTCATCTTTCATGTTAACAAATTGACTCACTTTGTTCCTTACTCTTAACTATCATTCAAATAAATAGACGAAAAATATCATGTGTTTGGCACATGAGGATATTAAGGGGCATTTTGTCATTGTGCTTCCAAAGACAAGGGTCATAAATGGAAAACCAACTCTTCAAAACAAAAACCAAGAATTAAACTGTTAACCCCAATCCCCAACTTTGAACCACTGCCGGTAGTTCCTTAGTACCAGTGACCAGATCCCCCCACCCCTCTCTCTCTCTCCCCTTTCACTGCGTGCACAGTCACCGGCCACCACAGCAGCTGTCGCAGCTCCGAAGACTTCCAAGTAAGCCTTTTTCCTAACGCATGCACACAACACCCTCGCTTTACGTCTCTTACTCTCTGTCTCATTTCTATTCACCCCTTTCCATCAAACCCACATATCTCTCTCTCTCTCCAATTTGTGTGTCTCTCCCTCTCAAACCAGCACATCCTCTCTCTTTCAAACCCTAGCATAGAAACAGAACAAAATCATAAAAATGCACCCATAACAAAAGTGCCCAAATACATACACGCACAGAGATGCACAACATGACCCCCATTATTGGAGTAATGAAGAATTAAGTTTGAATTGGATGTTGGATTGCACTCGTGATTCCTTTATCGCAATTGAAATTACCACTGCTTTCATATCAAAATTGAAATCAAACTCAAAATCTGTATGGAGAGAGAGAGGTTTCTGGGTCTCCGGGAGGGAGACAGGGAGGGAGGGAGGGAATGGGGAGAGAAACAGGGGATGGGTGTTTGGTGGTGGAAGCAGCTTGTAGCATGGGTGATGGGTAAATAAGGCATGAGGAAGGTTGTGTTAGAGTGGGTTTCAATGATGGGAATAGGAAATCAAACACAAACACACACAGAGCAGGAGAGAAAGAGAGAGGGGGTGGAGGTGGTGTAGTAGTGGAGACGGTAAAAAAACATTTGTATTGTTATTGTTAAATGACTTCTTTGCCCTTTAGACTTCCTCACATGCCGCTCATGTGCCCTTTTCGTCTATTATTTGGAAAACAGTTAGAGATAAGGACCAAAGTGAGTCAATTTGTTAACATGAATGACGAAATTGACGAAATTAGAACTTTAGGGATGAAAGTGCAACAAGTGATAAATTTCAGGAGCCATTGATGCAATTTACTTTATAATTAATTACGTTTTTGTTTTTTTCCTACTATTATTACTTTTAGTCTTTTTTTTTTGGTACTCAATTATTTTTAGTCTTATACTTGAAAGTAAGAAAAAAGTTATCCTAATACAAGAGATTCCGGCATGATTTAAGAAAAGTTAAATGTATGTAGTCTTACTTCTATATGCCAAAAAAAAAAAAATATTTATGTGACTCAAACTTTTGATATCCAAATCACAATAAAATGACGTGCTTGAAAATAAGATGAGAAAGAATGAAAAAAAAAAAAAAAAATCGACTGCCAGAATGATATGACAATTTAACATTAAAAGATGAACACTACTATTCTCAACTCTAAAAAAATGCTCATTCCTAGTTAAGATTGGAAAGGAGGCTATTAGGATCCTATGTCTAGTTTAAGCTGATAAAATTTGGTTCACTTATGTCATGTTCGTGTGCCATTTTCTTCTTATATATATACTAGTTATTACCCGTGCCTGAAGGCATGAAGTAATAAAAAAAATTGGTCAATAATAAACATATTTGCATTCACATTCAAAATTAAATTCCAAACATAAAAGAGAGAGAAAATAATTTAAGTACTGGTTGTAGTGTGGTGAGTGGTGGAAGTGGTGGTGGTGGGAGACGGTAATAGTTGTGGTGGGTGGGGACAACCGTGTTGATGGTGACAACCGTGAGTGGCAATAATGATGGTGGTGGTGAGCTTTGTGTGACGATGGTGGTAGTGGCAGCTATGAGTGACGGTTGTGGTGATGGTGGATGACGATGATGGTGGTTGCCAGTGGTGGTGGTGGTGGGGTGATGATCGTGGTGGTGGCGGTGGGTGAGTTATGGTGGTGGGCGGTGACGATGGTGGTGATGGGCGACGATGAGTGCTTTTAGGTGACAGTGTGATAGGTGAAGGTGAATGACGACGGTGATGGTGGTGGTAGGTGTGGTGGGGGTGGGTGACAGTGGGTAGTGGAAGTGGTGGGCGATGATGGGTGGTGGTAGTAGGTGTGGTAGGGGTGGGTGATAGTGATTGACGGCGATAGTGGGCGACAAGTGATGGTGGACAACAATGGTGGTGGTGGGTGCTGACGGTGGGCAATAGTGGTAGTGAGATAATAATGGTAATGATAATAAATATAAGAATGAGATGACGACAGTGGTGGCGGTGGACGACAGTGGTAGCAATCTGTGGTTGGTGGCGATGATAAGGGTGGTGGTGGGGCAGTGGAAGCGGGGTGAGGGTGGTACAGGTGGCGGTGGCGGCGGCGGTGGTGGTAGTGGTGATGGCCGTGAGGGTGGTGGTGGGGCGATGGTGGTGGTGGTGGTGGTGGTAAGGGTAATGGTGGGATAGTTGAGGTGGTGGTAGGGTGGCGACAGTGGTGATGGCGGCAACGGTAATGGTAGTGGTGGTTGTTGTGGCAGATGTGGTGCTAGGTTGACGGCGGTGGTGGTAGTGGTGATGATAGTGTCGGTGGTGGTGGGGCGGTGAGAGTGGTGGTGATGGTGGTGGTGGGGTGATGAGGGTGGTGGTAATGGTGATGGTGGTGGTAGCGGCGACAATGATGGTGGCGGCGATGGTGATGGTAATGGCGATTGTTGTGGCAGAGGTGGTGGTAGGGTGGCAGCGGTGGTGGTTGTGGGTGTAGTGGTTAGGGTGGTAGTAGGGCGGTGGGAGTGATGGTGATGGTGATGGTAGTGGTGGTGGTGAGGGGGGGTGGGGGGGTGCGGTGGTAATAGGGCGATGAGGTGGGGTGGTGGTAGGGCGGTTCTAAATACTATTTTTTTTTAAAATACTTATGAGAAGTTATAAGTCTTAGAAGCAGTTTTAAAAAGTTACCCTAAACACAACCTTTAGGGCCTATTTTCCCTATTAAATTTGGGATATTAATATTAGCCGTCGAATTAACTTTATAGTAAAATTTAAAGAGATCTTAGCGATTGGCAGTGGTGGGGGTGGTTGTTGTTGTTGTTGTGGCAGAGGTGGTGGTGGGGGTGCACTGGTGGTGGTGGTGAGTGTAGTGGTGGGGATGGGGGTGGGGCGGTAGTGATGGGGATGGGGGTGGGGCGATGGTAGTGGTGATGGTGGTGGGGTGATAGGAGGGTGATGGTAGTGGTGGAGGTGGGGCCGTTCGAAACACTACTTTTTTTTTTTAAAGTACTTATGAGAAATTATAAGTCCTAGAAACAGTTTTAAAAAGTCATCTCAAACACACGCTTAGATCCCTATTTTTCCTATTAAATTCGAGATGTTAATATTAGCCATCGGATTAACTATAAAGTAAAAATTAAAGAGATTTCAACCGCAAAAAAAAAAAAAAAAATTATTTTGTTTATCTTTTGTGGTGGTAATGGTGGTGATGGTGGTAATGGTGATAGTGGTGGTGGGGCGGTGGATGGGCTGGTGGTGGTGGTAGTGGCGGTAGTGGTGGTGGCAACGGCAACGGCGATGATGGTGGTGGTGGTTGTTGTGGTAGAGATGGTGGTGAGGTGGCAATGGTGGTGGTGGTGGGTGTAGTGGTGGGGGTGGTTGTGGGGCGATGGGGCTGGGTAATGGTGGTAATTGGGCGATTCCGAACACTACTTTTTTTTTTTAAAGTACTTATGATATGTTATAAGTTTTAGAAACAGTTTTAAAAAGTCACCCTAATAACACCATTTGTGACATATTTTTCCTATTAAATTTGAGGTGTTAATATTAATTGTCGGATTAACTTTAAAGTAAAATTTAAAGAGATCTCAACTGTAAAAAATAAAAATCATTTTGTTTATCTTTTAAGATTTAAATTGTATTGTACTTTATTATATATATATATTTGGTTCAACAGTTAAGAGTGTCTAGATCACCTTACGTACACCTCGACTAATCTCCTCCTTGGTCCAATCAAAGACAGACCATCTACGAGCAGGAGTATTATATTCATGAGAGATTTATCCATCTTGACCTAATTTTAAGGAATTGCCAAGATTCGAACTTAGAATGTTTGAGCTTACAGTTCATTTCTGTAATCACTTCAACTACATTTAGAGTTTGTACATATATTTTCAATAAAACACCCTATTGTATATTAGTCTCACCTTAGTTTTTTCAGGTATCCACCTCAAATTTGATGTTTTTAGTTGCCCTAATGTCTCATTAAAAAAGGCAGGTGGGGTTCATTCTCCCACAAGAATCAATCATGGTTTCAAAGAGTATTCTAAGTTGATGTAATGTAATGCAAAGCCCAAGAAATATGACCAATTTTTATTTTATTTTTTGGGTTTTCCTTAATCAAAAAATCTAAATCCCTCTCCCGAATAACTTGTCATGAATTTTATCGTCGCGTTTTCAAAGTACGAAATAAGAATTAATTCCAAATTAAATAACCTGCTCTAAAAACACAAACAAAATGTCATCAATCAGGATGACACAGGTACAATGTCTCACATGGTTGAAAATGGTGGAGATCCGATTTACTGGGTGACTGGGTCATCCATGGCCATGTGGTTATGTACTATTAAGTCTAGAAGATTCCAAAGTACATTGAGGTGGTTGCACATGTTATGTGGAACTAGGGATGGGCACACAATCCTTAATGGGACCTTTTAAACTTTTACAGAGTGTCTCGGTTGATGACACCCATTCATGAGATCTTTTTTTCTTCTCTTCTTGTACTAATAAAATAAGTATAAATATAAATTATACATATAACCCTCAAATTATGACCTTTATGTTAATTAAACCTCAAAACTTTTTTTTTTGTGTCAATTGAACTCATGAACTCTCTAATATTGGACACTTTGTCTACTTCCGTTATTTTTTCTAAAGGAAAGTGGCGAAGTGTGTTACTCACGTGACACAAATGGTTAGAGTAAACTATACATATGATATTCAAACTATGACCCTTGTGTCAATTAAGTTCTTGAACTTTTTTTTTGTATCAATTGAACCATTGAACTCTCTAATTGTGTCAATTAAATCTTATGTCTTTTTGTGTCATAAAATCACGTGAGTGACACATTTTAATGGAGGCAGACGACGGGCTCAATTGACATAATTAGAAAATTTAGGGGCTCAATTGATATAAAAAAAATTAAGGGCTTAATTGACATAAATGCCATATTTTGAGGGTTATATGTATAATTTATTCTAAGTATAATTTAGAAACCCAAAATACTACCTTTCCTTTGTCACAAACATACATTTTGGTGCATCTGCTAGCAAAACTGAAAGAAAAAAATATCAATTAAGAAAAAGGAGAGAGAAAGATCGTACGAAAATGAAAAATGACATTGAACTTATAAAGATTGTACAAAAATTAAAAATATAAGCATAATTGTATTGAAGCTTTTAAAATAAAATCTCTATAATGATTGTAAGAGTCAAATATAAGGTATATAGTATATACAGAGACCCTCCTAAAAGGTAGAACATATCTATGCAGTATACAGCAATTGGGTGCCCAACTTTAAAGGACTCTCCACCTGCACTGCAAAAATCATACCATGAATGATATATCTGCAAACAAGCTCTAGTTCTCATCTGGTCTTTGAGTTTTTCTTCAAATATGTGCAGACAATATCACCCTCTGAGGTTTCAATGACTATATTTTCTCGACTTTTTTGTGTTGTTCGCTATATTTTTGGAATCGCTATGCGAGAAACAATGGGTCAGGTAGAGCTAAGAACTTGTTTCGATCATGATTTCTGATCAGCTATACTTGTAATTGCTGAATATGTGCCAATAATAGCACACACCACTCCCACCATGATTGTGAAAGAGCAAAGTACAATCTGCAGTAAGAACAAGATCCAGATGATATGGGAAAAGGTTATTCAAAAAGTGTAGCTGAAAGGGAAAAAAAAATTTCACCTGGGATGGTGTTGATCTACCGCGATTTATGCTGAGATAGCAAGCACAAGGGAAGACTACAGCCTGTAATTGAAACATCAGTCACCAGTATTAATCTGCAGCATCAGTATCGAAAAATTGATTTGAGGTGTAAACATGATTGCAAGTTAAAACTTACTACAAGCATTACTAGAAAAGATCCAATGAAGGCCATCACAGATCCTGCAGTCCATTTACACAGAACAGTTTAGCAGACAATGTTTGTAACTTTTGGGGCTAAAAAAATAATGGTGACCGTGACAAACAGTTAGAATCAATGAACATATACAGAATACAAGTTTCTTACCAAAGTATGGAACTGTCAATGCTACGATTAGAGTTGAAACCACTAAAATTGTCCTGATGAGCGTTGATACACTGCGTGTTCTAAGAGCTGAAGGCAAGAATTCCTCTAGACCAAATGCTATTGGGGTGATTGTCAAGGCATACTTCGTCACTGGGGCTACAACCTAGAACACAGAATAGGGATTAAGTATAATTAATAATACCAGATATTAAAATTTCTTTGATGACTTAAACAAGCTATGAAAATCAATTGAACTGGTGCAGAAGGATCTGCTAGAAATTCTGATTCCCGTGAAACCTGAAACTTTTACTCGAATCATTATAGGACTTACCACTGTCCATGCAGCAATATCAGAAGCGACAAATTTTCTTGGCATGTTCAAAGTAAACTGAGATTGAACAGAGTCTCCAAACATTAAAAAGCCACATATTGCTACGCCAGCATACAAAATCGCAGCAATGACAAAGCTGCACAGTAGGGGGAAAAATATTAGGCAAATAAACATTCATGTCAACTCAACAAAAAATATCTTAGTAGCATAGAGTCTCATACTATTTATTGATCACCAGCACAAAAATTTGTAACTTGTAATTTGCAAACTATACTTTAGGAATTCATTCGGAACCAACTGATGGTCACCTGATTACAAGAACAGATGGAAATCGTGATGGTTCCTTCATGGAAGAGTATATATTTGGAAAAACTGAGTGGCTGCCAAAGCAGAAACCGATTAGGCCAATCGTGACAGGCAGATTTGCCAGGTCTAATGCTGTTCCATTTGGATGAAATCCAACTTCATTGACCACCCCAACCCACAACAGGCAAAGCACCACCATCACCAATGTGATTACTCCTCCAACTGACCAAGAATGCATGATTCAACTATCAGACACTGTATATATATATAAAACAAAAGTAAGAGGAAAGGGACAGTTGATAGGGAACCTGAAATATATGAGAGCAAACTAAGCTTTCGAAGCCAAACTGTTGGAAGAATAACGAGAGTCGATATGATTGCACAGATTTGATAAGAGTCGAGCTGAATTCCCGCGAAATCCATATGGGTAGTTGGGAACAATTGGGACAGATTATCACTCATCATGATTAAGTACTCCACACAAGAAGACTACAAGGAAGAGCTCTCACGTTTAGTTTCTTATAACAGAAAGGGGCAGGGAAAATAAGCACAGAACTGAAATTAAACAAGGAAAAATGAACTTGCACTTACGTATAATTCTATATATAAGACTATCTGCATCCAACAAAAACCCAAGTCTCAGCCTTGCTCAATAATTGAATAATCTTTGTAATTAAAATGCAACCATTTGATAATGGAATGGACTTACAGCTATGCATACGCGACCAGCAACCCCAAAAGCAGCCTGTCCGATATCAGGGTAAGTTTGAAGTCCAGGAGAGCTTTCTAAACATTTCTTCAACAAGATCCCAGTATAGCAAGTAATGATACCGAGGAAAAATAGAATCAAGAGGCTCCACCACCCTCCTTCTTTGAGTGCATAAGGAGTTGAAAGAATTCCTATGCCGCATAAAACATTGATTGCTGCATTCAAAAGATTTCAAAAAGAGAAAATCTCAATATGTATGGGAAAAGTGAAGTAGAAAAGATAGCCAAGCATTCAAATGATAAACATTTTAAACTTTTTTTCCCTCAATTTTACTTCCAATTGTGTTGATAATTGGAAGCGATTGGAAGGTATATAGATCTTACTATTAAGGATTGATTGGGCATATGAACACTGCTGTGCTGGTGGAGATTCACTGAGAGAGAATCTCGAGCTGTTCGCTATAGATAACACTGGGAGTGCTGATGTAGGCAATTCTTCATTGTCTAAGCTTGTTGCAGTAATAAGGGGTCTGGTGAGGAAAGATTCTGGTGTAGAAGGTTGCGATCTCTTGAATGGTGAAGACAAGAAGGGGCTGCCCTTTAGGAAGCTTACTGGTGGAGGGGTACTAATGCTTGTGAACCTGTCCATAGACAGCCTGCACATATTCAAAAAGCAAAGTCGAAAATTACTAGTTAGACACATTAGTCTCTAAAATTTCCCCCTTTTTTTCCAATTCTATTCACTAATATATTGAATTCATGCTAAACTCCACTCTAAATTGTCATAGCCCTTGCTTAATTCAATTGAGAAACACATAAACTAGATTATTCTGCAATTGAGTCGAAACTACAGTAGGCCTCTTTCTTGTGTACATAAAATAACCCTTTATAAACTTTTGCTTTCCAATATCATAAGACTCAAGACAAAATTGAGTAAAAAATTGATGAATTCTCTCTTTTCCTGTAAGCATAAGAACAGCAGATTGAACCACAAGATCATGGAAAGGGGATCTGGCAGTTACTACCTCAGGCATGACTTGCATTGTTCTAGGTAATCCTAAATTATCAAGCAAATGGTATTCTTATCAAACCACCATAGCTGGTGTGGCCAAATATCGGCTATGCCCAACAATTTTACACTGTGTACCAAGTAACAACTGATTATACTTGCAGCAATATTGGTTCATGCTGCCTAGTACCCTTCATAATTGTATTCTCCACCACCTCCCAATTTCTCCGGAAAATCACTTATATATATAAATTTTTCTTGAACAACATACAGACATCTTCACATCTGTCGATGGCAACGCATCATTAATTCAAAAACTAACCATGTTGATCAGGTTCTTTGAAGAAAATGTCATTGCATGTATGAGAATTAGGTAGCTCTCATCATGGGGATCATGTTCATGCAATTCATGATCATGGAATGATTAATCTTCTCTCAAAACTTCATCTCAGCAAGATGATATCTATGTGGTTATCATTGGACTAACTAATTGTTCCAAATTAACGTTAAAAAAAAAACCTAAAACGTGGGTACAAAAATCATAGAATGTTTGCCATACTAAGATACATTCATGGCGAAGAATTAGAATCCATTCAAACTCATTCAAACTCCTTTTACCAATGAATAAGAATCTACCTATAACTTTGTGGCCAAGAAGGAGAATTACAATCAATGCAATCACTGGAAAGGTGTCTTGAGGGACACGAAAAATCGGATTCAGAGTCATCGCCATTCTCACAGATCCTCTCCGCCTGGTTTTCTTCATCATCTGTTTCAACCTCGATCACACGATCCGGTTCGAACTCCTCGTCCATCTTCATCTTCTTCATATTGATTTCTATATCCTTCTAGAATCTAAACTTAGCCAATACGTACAACATTGGTTTGAAGAAGACATAGATTGTGTTGGAGAACAACAATGAAATCAAAACTGGCTTTGCATGTTTAATTTGTTGGGTTAATATCACAATTAATCCTTAAACTTTACATCTTATTATAAAATGGCCCCAAACTTCTCAACTATTACTTTTGTCACAATTTTAGCGATTAGAACAAATGGTGGTGCATAACGTAGATGGCCACATAAAAAACACGTGGCTTGTCTCCATTTGTTTTAAAGGTTAAAATTGATGGAGGAACTTAATTAATATAAAAGTGATAATTAAAAATTTAAATTGAGATAATTGAAAGTTCAGGGGTGAGTTTAAAAAATAAGAGAAGTAATAATATTTTACCCTAATTTCTTTGGAGAGATTTGAGATACGAGCGGCTAGGGTTTTGTAAAAATTTACACGTGTTGTAAACGAAACTTGGTATTCATGTATATGTTGACCACCTATTTCAAAGGCGAAGAAAATTCAATACGACAATTGTACGGGGTTGGGTGATCCTTAAAACCTTCTTATTGCATGAAAGAATCCGGGAGGAAGTCATCTTGATTATCGGGTGAAACGGATTCGTATCGAATTTTAGTAGATTTGTGTTAAAAAATATTTTACTTATACCTAATTCATTTATTAAATTGTGTCTAACGAGTCATATTATATCGAGTTTGTGTCATATATAAATCGTATATAATCAGCATATAAACGAGTCGTATCGTATATTTTTTTTGATTGGTTTCACTTATACCTGATTCGTTTATTAATTGTGTCATGTTAGATTCATTTATGAAATGAGTGGCTTAAGGAAGATAAAAAACATCTAATTTTATATCATGTTCGTGTTGTATTAACGAATCGTGTCATATTTTGACACTCCTAATTTCTAGATCATATGTTCACCTTGGCTCAGTTTGAATTAGCAAATTTTTGTTTTAGCGAGGTAGTGTTGACCATTTTTCGAACCCGTTAATGACACGACCTATAAGCATGAATAATAAATGAGTCGAATTAGTGTCAAACATAAATAACACGAAATAAACATTACTAACACGTTAAACTAGTATTATATGAATAAAATATAATTTTTTTATCAAGTATTGACATAATTTTTATACGTATAAACTCATATTTATTATTACTAGTTATTGTACACGTACGTTGCGCGTGAATCATTTGGAGTTATAATTAAGTTATGATACTTGTTTACATGATTAAATTAAAAAATGATTACCGAATAGATCACTTATTTGAGGAGAATATAAATAAATTACCAGTAAAAAATCAAATTATGGAATATCAAAAATAATTACATTAATTGACTTCCAAATAACTTTTGCATTTCCTGCACTATAATATTTCATCATTCAACTTCCAAATAGTAATTCATATATTCACTTCATTTTAATATTTATTCCTAGAATGTGTATAATCATAACTCTTTGAAGAAGACGAAAGGTTATGTGAATATCATGTAATTAACTGGAGAAGATTTAAGAAAGATTGATGAAGATAATTTTCTATTTTATTAAGGTTAGTATGGTTAATTAAAAGTTTTTCACTTTTGTTGACATTTTATAGTAACTAGTTGATACACACGTGCGTTGCACGTGAATTATTGCAAATTATAGTTTCCAAGATTGAAGCACTTGAATAAATGTACCTAGATGTATTTTTATTGAACAACAAAAAATGAATGAACAAAAAGAAGTATTAACACATAGTGTTAAGACTCCAACCTCTTAAATTTTCAACAATACGATTTGCTCCAAAAAATACAACAAGGATATCTAGCAAGACAACTGTTATGCTACGCAACTTATGCCTTTGAAACCATCACAAATAAGTTGGCATCTCACATTGGTCAAAAAATCGATTTTATTGGAGCCCACATAGTGATGTGTGAAAGTGTCAACTCATTTGAGATAGAATTTTTGGGATAAAAATTGAGCAATATATCATTGATCATATTTCAGTGTACATGTGATTAGTATCGGATAATGCATCATTTTGGTGGGTAAAATTAGTCATTTATACGGGATGGATTGATAAATGTATTGATTTATTTAAGATTTGATGATATGTTAGTAATGGAAGGAGTTTGTTTGTTTACAAATAATTGATCCAAATTAGAGCAATAATGGTGGACATAGAGTGGAAGCTGAAGATGAGGTTACTGGAACACGCGTTCGGACGAGGATTTCTATTGCGTCTGGATGGAATTTCCAGAATGGGAAGGCGAAGGTCTTGAAGGACTGGTGTTCACTGTCAAGTGCGTCCAGATGGTTGATCCCTTGTGTCCACCAAGAACCAATCCACCGGTTCTGTCAAATGCTAAGGCTCCCAAGCTCGAATTAAAACCATTACCGGTTAACTTAAAGTATGCATTTTTAAGGGAAGATGAAACATTTTCGGTAATAATTTCCTTTGATCTAAGTTCAACACAAGAAGGTATGTTATTACAACTTCTTAAACAACATAATGGTGCTATTGGTTGGACTCTTACTGATATTAAAGGAATCAGTCCTTTAGTTTTCACTCACAAGATATACCTAGAGGATAATGCTAAAACATCTAGAGAGATGTAAAAGAGACTTAACCCACATATGAAAGAAGTGCTAAGAAATGAAGTGTTGAAATTGTTAAATATGGGGATAATTTACCCTATTGCAGATAGTAAATGAGTAAGTCATACACAGGTAGTCCCAAAAAAATCAGGCATCACCGTAGTTGCTAATGACAATAATGAACTTATACCAACTAGAATAATAATTGGTTGGAGAATGTGCATTGACTACAGAAAATTGAATTCTGTGACAAGAAAGGATCACTTCCCTTTGCCATTTATGGATTAAATTTTAGAAAAGGTGGCCTCTCATATGTTTTATTATTTTTTGGATGGTTACTCGGGATATAACCAAATTGAGATAGTCCTAGAGAACCAAGAGAAAACCACATTTACTTGTCCTTTTGGTACTTTTACATATCGAAGGATGCCTTTTAGACTTTGCAATGCACTTGCGACATTTTAAAGGTGTATGTTTAGAGTGACATGGTTGAGCGTTTTCTTGAAGTCTTTATGGATGATTTTACCGTTTTTAGTGATTCATATGATGACTGTCTTTCAAATCTTGAGAAAGTTTTAACCCGATGTGAAGAAAAGAACTTTGTACTCAATTGGGAGAAATGCCACTTCATGGTTCGCAAGAGAATTGTTCTTGGTCACATTGTCTCTTCTGAAGGAATCCAAGTTGATAGAGCTAAAATTGAATTAATTTCTAATTTACCTACCCCCAAGACCCTTAAGGATGTTAGATCTTTCTTGGGTCACACTGGTTTCTATAGGAGGTTCATAAAAGACTTTAGTTCTATATCTAGGTCACTTTGCCACCTCCTAGGGAAAGACACACCTTTCGAGTAGGGTGAGTCTTGCCAAGAATCTTTTGATAAGCTGAAGGGCATGCTCATTACTGCTCCAATTATTCAACCCCCAGATTGGAGTCTTCCATTTGAAATCATGTGTGATGTTAGTGATAATGTTGTGGGGACAATTTTGGGGTAACGTAATGAGAAGAAGCCACATGTTATATACTATGCTAGTAGGACTTTAAATAATGCACATATGAATTATTTTATTATAGAAAATGAATTACTAGTAGTAGTATTTGCTCTAGACAAGTTTAGGTTTTATCTAGTAAGATCTCATATTGTTATTTTCACAGACCATGCAGCTCTTAAATACTTGTTGACAAAGAAAGATGAAAAACCTAGGCTACTTTGGTGGATCCTACTACTCCAAGAATTTGACATAACAATCAAAGATAAAAAAAGAGTAGAGAATGTAGTATCTGACCACTTGTCTAGACTTGTGAGCGATGTGCCTATTGAGACAATGTCAATCAAGGATATATTCTGTAATGAACAATTGTTGGCTATTTTGTCATTATCTTGGTTTGCTGACATTGTAAATTTTCTTGTAACAGTTAATATGCCACCATCTTGGAATACATTAGATAAAAAGAAATTCTTGGTTGAAGTGAGAAATTTCTTTTGGGATGATCCATATCTTTTTAAATATTATTCAAACCAGATTATTCGAAGATGTGTGCCTAAGGATGAGGTAAGTAGTATTTTGTCTTTTTGTCATTCAAGGGCATGTGGGGGTCATTTTTCGATTAGAAAAATCGCTGTAAAAATTTTGCAGTGTGAATTTTATTGGCCAACAATTTTTAAAGATGCTTATAATTATTGTAAAGCCTATGAGCATTGTCAAAGATTATGGGGATTAACCGGTAGAAATATGATGCCTCTTAATCCCTTTCTGATAATATAAATTTTTTATTATTGGGGCATTGATTTCATGAGACCTTTTCCCCCATCTTTTGGCTATATTTATATTTTAGTGACAGTGGATTATGTTTCCAAATGGGTTGAAGTTGTACCATGTCGGAAAAATAATCATAAAGTTGTTTTAAAATTTTTAAAAGAAAATATTTTGTTCATATTTGGTATACCTGGAGCCTAGGGATGGCAGTGGACCGGGGAAAAACGGGTATTCGTCCAAACCCGCTTCGTTTGGACCGGGGATGGACTATACGTATTGGACGGTGGACGTATACGGGGATACCCGTATAAACCCGTGCGGGGATGAAGGCGGGGATGGACTTACCCTTATCCCCGCCCCGCCCCCACTACCCGTTATATATCTCTTGTACAATCTTTTCCCATCCTTTGTATAACCCCAAATGTACAAAGAAATCTATGCATTTACAGCCTACCTAAAAATACATTTAGGTATATATATATATATATATTCAGTAGTCGTTCTAAATGTATTTTTAGGTAGGCTGTAAATGCATAGATTTCTTTGTACATTTGGGGTTATACAAAGGATGGGAAAAGATTGTACAAGAGACTTTTTTTGCGGGTGATTCTCTTGTGCTTTTTGTTTTTCAACCAGATTATTTTTTTAAGTGGGGTCTGATCATATTCAGATCAGTGGATGCATGCAGATCTCGTGTTGTTACATGATAGTTGTCTCTATTTTTTTTTTAAAATATGATTCTCAACTCTCTTGTTGCATGAGTTCCTCTGCATACATCCCATGAATGCATTAATAATTTCATATACATTGATAATTTATAGGTGGCTTAGAGGATAAATCATATTAGTTATAACATACTGCTGCTATGAGTAGAAAGTTTCTCCGTTACGTTGTTTGTGTTATGTTGAATTATATCAAATTCAAGTAGTATTTTGAATTTGGACATTTATTGTTTGTGTTATGTTGGAATATGTTATGCTACATTATGTTGTGTTAGATTATGTTAGATTATTTAGAATGTTGTTGGATTATTTAAAATGTTGGATTTATTTAGAATTTTGAATTATGCTACTTGGGCTTGGGTTTGGGCTTGGGCTTGGGAGGGTATAGGGACGGGGACGGGGATTAGAAATTTACCCGCGGACGGGGAAGGGGATGAAAATTATACCCGTTAACGGGGGTGGACCGGGGATGGACGGAGTTTTTTTAAGCGGGTACAGGGATGGAGACTACACCCCCCCGCCCCCGCTTCGGTCCACTGACATCCCTACTTGAGCCATTATCAGTGATGAGGATTGCATTTTTGTAATAAATCTTTTGAAGCTTTAATGAAAAAATATGGTGTAAGACACAAAGTTACAACTCCCTACCATCCATAGACAAGTGGTCAAGTAGAGCTAGCCAATCGGGAGATTACTTACATTTAAAAAAAAATAGTGAACTGATCGTAAAGATTGGTCATTACGACTAACTGATGCGTTGTGGGCATATTGCACTGCTTTTAAAACTCCGATTGACATGTCTCCGCAAAGATTGGTTTATGGAAAAACTTGTCATTTACCTGTGGAATTGGAACATAAGGCATATTGAGCCATTAAAATGTTTAATTTTAGTATTGACAAAGCTAGTTATTTACAAAAATTATAGTTAAATGAGCTTGAAGAGATTCAAAATGAAACTTATGAGAATTCTATAATTAGCAAAGAACAAATGAAGGTGTTTCATGATAAGAATATTTTGTGAAATTTTTTTATACCTTCACAAAAGGTTCTTTTATATAATTCTAGATTACATATTTTTAAAAGAAAACTTCGCACTAGATGGAGTGGTCCATATATCGTTAAAGAAATTTTTCCCTATGGTACGGTGAAAATAAAAAATCCCAAGAATGAAAATACTTTTAAAGTTAATGGGCAACAATTGAAACCGTTCTTGGAAGGAGGTGTTGTAGAAGTGGAATCCATCGGGTTGGTGGATCCCCAGTATGAATAATTTTTTCAGACATTCAACGTAATTGTTGTATATTAGTTTTATTTTTGATTCTACATTTTATTTTTGTATAAGATGTTGCAGATGTATGTGCATATAATATAATATCAGGTATGCCCTCCAGTACTTCTACTATTTTGTTGATTATTATTCAATACCACTATGGTGTTGTTCACTTATACATTGGGGACAATGTACAATTTGGAGTGGGGGGTGAGCATGCAATACATTTTACATTTTATAGTGTGCACATGCGTTTACAATATATAAAAAAAAAATTATTATTTTATTAATTTTGATGATCAAGTTTTGTTCTTTTAGTACATAGGCATTAGGGCTTGATGATTTTTTCTAAGTATGGAGATGGGGAAGCCACTGGCTACTGCGTCTGGACAGTCAGAACACGCGTTTGGACGGGGTTGAGAAGGTGCTAATGTTTCTGGAAGTTGTGCCCGGACAACACCATATTACATCCAAACGTAAACTTAACGGTCTGTGTTCTCTAGAACTCGTGTCCGGACGGTAATGTTCAAGCATCCGGACGCAAATACTAATCGTTTTTAATTCTAGAACATGCGTCCAGATGTGACTTGACATGCGTCCGCACGCGTGATCTTTAAGGCTAATTAATGAGGTTGTTGAGGCGCGTCCGCATGGTTAATCCCTTGTGTCCGGACGCATGTGAAAAATTTATATAAACAAGCTACCTGGACAATTTTCTGCATCCTCCTCTTAAACAGTAAATTTTAAATATCAATCTCCCTCCAACCCGAATATCTTCTCATATTTTTTTTTCCCGTTGACACCTCCTAAGGCTTCAACTTCTAAGAGAGCTCGAACTAGTACGCAAGAGACTCAAGACGAGGATCACACCTTCGACCCTCTCCGTTTTGAGACATTAGACGCTAGGGTGAGATTCTTTTAGTACTACGTGAGCAAGCCATTTATCTGTGAGAGACAAATTGAGTACGAGGACTTTGCCAGGTTAGGTGTTCAAGACATCATCTGTTCTAGGAGGTGTGTTGGTTTCATGGGACATGAATGGCCATGTATACCTGTTTTGACGCGTGAGTTCTATAGCAATGCGGATGACCATGAGGATGGCACTTTCCGCACTTTTGTTCGTGGTAAGCATATTCGGGTTGATGTTACTACTATTGCTCGGCTGACTGGGATGACTCAGGCCAGAGTGGCCAACCCGAATTATCCACAGGCATATTTGGGTGACATAGTTGTGAGAGAGTTGTTGGGAAATGAAGATTTTGTGTGGACTAATTAGTACCGATTTCTTCAACAGGCTGACTTGACGAACAAGTATAAGATACTGAATTTAATTTCGGTGTCGAATATCTTGCCCCTGCTGAGGAGCAATTATATTTATCCAAATCGGGCTCAACTACTTTATGCCATGGGCACAGGACGCTCTATTGATCTCCCTTCCTTGATCTTTGCTGAGATACGGCGGGCAATAGTGGACACTAAGAAGGGTTCTCTCCCTTTTGCTGGCCTTGCCACTGCATTGTGTGAGCAGGCTGGAGTGGTGGTAGATGCCACTATGGACATGGCCAAGAAGGTAGTAGTTCTCAACTCTGGTTCTCTATTGAAGAGCCAGAGTGTGTCTAGTGCAAGAGGAGAGCGAGGTCATGCCGTTGAGCAACAGGGGGAGCCCGCAGCTGAGGAGACAGTGCCCATGGAAGAACAATGTGATTAGTTTCTCAACTTGGATGAGGACTTTGATTTGTTGGTTGATGAAGAGACTGATCTCAAGTCTGATAGGGAATTGTTATTTGCTATTCTAAGAGAGCAGAGAGA